>MJUT01037614.1:369307-395426 GCA_002080005.1 Gigantidas platifrons
CGTGCGTGCGTGCGTGCGTGCGTGCGTGCGTGCGAGCGAGCGAGCGAGCGAGTGAGAATAACAACGTATGTACAATTATATCTTTTGATTCATCAACTAACAGAAATCTTAAAATTAATGTATGTACAATTATATTAATTTTCTATATTTGATGGACAATGGAATATTTCAGTCTAATAATGCAATCTTAATTCTCACCCAAAAATATTTCTACTTTTTCATTGAGTGAGTGAGTGACTAGAACTTCACTTAACGCAATTTCTGAAAATATAACGTATGTTACAGGGCTTTCAATAGAAGCCGGTAGCCGGCGATTTTCGCCATTTATTTAGAGAAAGACCGCCGGCTATTTTGTTGGGAAAAAAATGAAATTTTATTTCAATCATGTCAATTGTTGTCGTGTTTCGATAATAAATCTATATCTACGGCGCTTTATGTATATATTTCTTTTGCTTCCTGGAATAACAGTTACTGTTTAATACACGTTTTTTTATCGATCGAGAGATTAGTTCAGGACTAGTACTGTCTCCCAGAGATTCCCAAACAAATTCGGTAAAAATAAATTCGGTTCGGAAAACATTGGTTTCCACCGGACAGACTATCCGGTATAAAATACAGGGTTTGTTGTATAATAGAGCCCTGTTTGATCTCCAATTTGTCCATAATTTATTTTGATTAAAACTAAAGTGAAATGCCAGAGCAGATCAAAACTCTTTTCTTGTATCGTTTCTCCATTCTTTGATGAAGTTCAAGGACATTGACAAAATTAAAGTCGCAATCTCAGAAACGCTTTAATTAACGAAAATATCAATATTTGAAATTATAAGTACAATGCCTTCCCGGGAAAGACGTTTGAAAGAAAATGCAAAGGGAAACAAAAGTTTTACATCGTATTTTTCAACTTCATAAGTTGATACAAGAAATGAGTTATTTCCCTTTGCTATATATATATACTTGAAACAAACCAAAATTAACAAAATCTAAATATGCCATTTACAATATTTTATTATCAAACACAATAAAACCACTTAAGCTTAATCTGAAATAAAAACCTGTCTACTTAAACTGAAACAAAGACAATGTTTAGCAACAACCAGTTCTATACATTACCTGTAGTAATAACACACATACGTAAATAGACATCCATCAGGTTTGGACCACCAAGTATACAACTTGTACTTATATTAGAGTTGCACTTTAAGCAACTTATTTACACCCACAATATCGAATAATTAAAAATTTCGGATAAAAGGTAAAAATAAACCAGTATGGTTGTATCCAATATTCTGTACAGATATTTTGAAAATTTTTAGTTATACCAGTGTTGTGGACAATACTGGTATAAATTGATCCAGAATTTGCATAAGATCAGTTTTATCAAATTTTGTTCAAATGAACCACAGATTAACAGCTATATCATGGTACATATACTTTATACAGCAACTCATGAAATATTTTAAATGAAAATGTCGGCCTCCATTTCTCCACCTACTTTTTGGAAATAGCCTGCTACTTCAAAACTTATTGAAAGCCCTAATGTACAATTATATCTTTAGATGTATATATAAACTAGATGCTCCCAGGCATATTTTGGTAAAAGATCACATTTAAATCTTATTCTCTGAAACCGCTGAACCAAATTAAACGAAACCTGGCAGGGATGGTCCCTGGGTGGGTCCTTTTCAAAATTGTGTCCGACAGTTCCGCCCTCAATTCAAGATGACTGATGTTGCTAAAAAAAGAAATTTCTTCATTTGTCCATTGTTGCTTTAGTATAAGTCAAAATGAGCTCAAATTTTAACTGTAGCTACATGGCAAGGAGTAGTTTAACATATATTCCGTTTTTAGCTCATCTGGCCTTTAGACCATGTGATCTATTGCCATCACTTTTCGTCCATCGTCTGTCGGTCAACATTTTACATTTTAATTTTCTCCTCAGAAACCACTTGGCCAATTGCAACCAAACTTTGGCAGTGATCGGGAAAGTCCAGCGCCATGCGCAATTTGCGCATTAAGCTGAAAAATGGCACAGTGAAAGTAAAATGTAAGCGCTCGTGTGGCGCACAATAATTTTGCAAGGTTCGGTATCCATGGAACGATAGTCATCAGTCGTGCGGTACACCGAATTGCAGTGAACCCCTTGAAAAATAGTGAACACCATTGAATTATGCATAATCGTGTTGAAATCGGATCATTGAGAATGTTTTGCCTATTTATATATTTATCGGACTGTCTCGTGGTTTTTCGTTTGCTTAACGCTGAAGTAAATATAATTATGAAATGTCTAAATACCGGAAAAGAATAACAACCAATGATATGACTTTTTTTTCCAAATGTTACTCCAAATAAATGTTTGTAAATTTGATTTTTGACAAATATGAATCAAATGAATGAACATTTGTATAAAATCATCTCAAAATTCAATATGAAATTTTATTTTAACGGAAAATTCTATTTCTGAAAGTACGTGTCTGCGAGGGGTTGTGCTAAACTACATTTCATGGTGAATTTATCAGACCACGAAGTGCAATGTAATAATAATAAAAATCTAATTTATTAGTAATAATAGTTTTTTCGAAACCTTTTGATCAATTGACCAAAAGGAGCTTCTGTGCTAGTACTGGAAAATTCAATGCTGATTTCACAGAAGATACATCGTATTGATTTGATTGATTGATTTTTGTTCTTTAACGCCACTTTCAGCAGTATTTCAGCTATATCATGGCGACTCGTTTTAGTGGTGGAGGAAGACAGAGAGAACCACCGATCATGGGCAAGCAACTGGTAACCTTTATCACTTGCGGTTGCGAGTCGAGTGCACCTTTTTTGTAATTTGTAATGTTTGCGAACCCACTCCGTGTTGGTGATAGGCTTGTATTCGTTGTTAGATAATACAACTACCCAATCCATTGAGCCACCCAGGCCCTGGAATAGAGTTTATAAAATTTGACCCTTTTGAAACATGTTACAAAAGAACCAATGCATAGATTGAACCAAAATTCCTGCACCCCCATTTAAGGCTGTAAGACCAGACGCATAGACCTTGAAGTCCGACTCTGGATATACTACAGAAACCCTGACAAGAATATCTGGCTACCCTTCTTACCTCATTTATTGAGAGTGCTCCTTATAGAAAGGACGATTCTACCTGGCATGATGGTCGTTGATGCATTTTTATTTTGTTTGTTTTGACGAATGGTTCATAAATCTTATACATTAAATTTTTGTCTTGAAGAATTTTTCATAAATCTTCTTACACATGATATCAGTACATTTTTGTATACAATTCTGCTTAGAAATTTTCATCACTTCTCGTTCCATTCATGTTGTTCTTATTGGATTTTAGAATAGTTTCATTTCGTTTCGCATTTTATCATATTTCGTTGCGTTTTGTATTTTAGTATATTTCGTTTCGTTGCGTTTTGTTTCGCATTTTAGTATATATATATTTCGTTGCGTTTCGTTTCGTTTCGTTCATTGCGTTTCGATTTCGTTTCGTAGTTTAGCGCAACCCGTCTGCGAGTTATTGTTTTCCGGTATTTAGTTGAATTTTATAGAAAAATGCCTTCGAAAAAAGCAGTTTCTGCCTTAGACTGACAATTGCCTGTCTCAATCTAATCGAGGTACTAGCCAGGGGACAGAACTCGTCAGTCTACGTCTACCTGTTTTACCTGACCAGAAGACTTTGTTTTCGTTTGTTGGTCGAGATGGAAATAACAATTTCGATCCTGACGATTCCGTGAGAAAAGAAACTGAACACATGATTGACTCTGGCTCACAAGACGTATAAGTATACCCCAACCCTGTCTCATCAGATTGTGATGCTAACGAGAAAGATGACCGCAAATACCGTCCTGTCTATGGTTGTTTATTGTTAAAATTTACTTGGAATAAAAATTCATTTGAAATGTATGACTTTATAAAGCCTTTTGACATTTATTTGATTGACTGTGTGTGTAACTGAGTTGAGAACAGATTCAATAACAAAGGCATGAAAGGTGTATCAAATGTTAATTTTGTATTCTCTAATTTTGATTATATTCAATTTCAACTTGTGAAATTGTTCTTGTTCCTTGTGGTACAAAATGTAAGTGGTTTCTCAATTATATTGGTCAAGATAAGGAAATCTACAATACATCAGTGTCACTGGAATGGAGAAATGAAGCTTGAAGCCCTAATTCCTGCTTGCCCTATTACCTGTTCGCCCTGATAATTATAATTATGTAGGATATCAAAAATAATAGAAAAATAAGTGATATTTGATTGCTTATAGATATTAAATGGAGATATTCTAAATATGTGGCATGCTAAAGTGTATATTTCGATAATGGGCAAAGTTAAACATTTCAGTCCTTGGAATAACAATGTAGTGAAGCAGGTAAAGATGAGTGAATCCAGTCTGTAGAAATCACTAGAAAACTGAAAAGCAATTCAATTTCAATCAATTATATTTATTTAAATGTTACATGAGTTATAGTATGAAAATACATATCTAGTATGTATTATTGTGCTGGAAATATATTTCATTTACAATGGTCCATTGAAATTTTTTTGAAGGGGCCATGGGTCCATTATGAAAAAAACCTTCAAGATCACTGCTTTGGTGGAATAGTCCTTGAATGGTCCCCTTCCAAAATTGTGTCCGGTGATCCCGACTTCCAACCAAGATGGCCGCCAAGCTTAAAATAGAAAACAGGGGGGATGAAATTTTAATAAAAATTTTCTCCTCTGAGACTACTGAGCCAATCTAAACCAAACTTTGCTGAAATGATCCTTGGATGGTCCCCTTCCAAAATTGTGTCCGACATTTCAGACCTCCGACCAAGATAGCCGCCACAGCCGAACTTAATTTAGCATAGGACCCTATGGGAAATTCCCATCAAAATCTTCTCGTCTGAAACCATTTGCTCAATAAGAACTAAATTTTGATGAAATAGTCATTGGATGGTTCTCTTCCAAAAATGTGTCCGGTGGTTCGGCCCTTCGACCAAGATGACCCCCACAGCCGAACTTCGCTTAACATATATGGGAAATTCACATAAAAATCTTCTCCTCAGAAACCACTCGGCCAATTGCAACCAAACTTTGGTGGAATGGTCCTTGGATGGCCCCCTTCCAAAATTGTGTCCGGTGAATCCGACTTCCGACCAAGATGGCCACCAAGCTAAGAATAGAAAAAAGGGGGGATGAAATTGAAAAAAAATCTTTTCCTCTGAAACTACTGAGCCAATCTCAACCAAACTTTGCTGAAATGATCCTTGGATGCCGAACTTAGCTTAACCTATACCCTATTGGAAATTCAAAGAAAAATCTTCTTGTCTGTAACCAGTTGCTCAATTGGAACCAAACTTTGATAAAATATTCATTGGATGGTCCTTTTCCAAAATTGTGTCTGGTGGTCCCGCCCTCTGACCAAGATAGCTGCACAGCTGAACTTAGTTTAACACATAGAACCCTATGGGAAATTCACATAAAACCATCTTGTCTGGAACCATTAGCTCAATTAGAACCAAACTTTGATTCCCAAATAAAAATAAACACTGCCCGATACCTTATAAATGTATAATCAACCAATTCAATTTTATCATGATAGATGGACATATATTAAAATATTAATTTGACATAGCAAACTGACGAATTCGGAATGACATATATATATATACAGCATTTCTGTCATTTGTGTATTATGCTAGGTGTGTGTAGATAATCACGCAAATTTGCATCATCCGAGGCAGAATTCCCTTTAAATTAATATAGATCTGGAGAAAACGTGCCCAAATGAATTCTCTAGGGTCTAACAAAAACATAGGTTGTATAATGTAGCGCGACCCTACATAAAATCCCGTGCCTACAATAGTTTTTTTACTACATTTTCTCAACAAGCATTATTCAAGCCAGAGCATCTGCCCAATATGCAAAAAAAAATATTTCATACCCATCCTACCCTACCTAACTATTCCACAATCTTAGCCTAAACACACAATTATTTTATATAGGCCTAATGGGAAAATATCAATTAAGTTTACACATTTTCAAAATCCACTGAAACGAGCCCGGGAAATTAATTGCATCTGTGTTGGCAAATACGTGAAAGTGAAAAATATAGGTATATGTTTAAGGTATTAGTTAATATTTATGAAAACATATCTATATCGGCCACTCCGCATTGATCTTTAAATAGCTGTTGGAGTTTTCTCACCCCTATCACCAATACGGCGTGGGGTCGCGCCCGGCTTTGTAAATTACAAAAAAGGGTGCACTCGACTCGCAGTCACATGTGATAAAGTTTACCAGTTGCTTTCCCATAGTCGGTGGTTCTCTCCGGGTACTCCGGCTTCTTACATCACTAAAACTGGTCGCCACGAAATAGCTGAAATATTGCTGAACGTCCCGTTATACACCAAAAATCAAATCAATCAAATCAAATTAATGGCAAATATAGCAATATGTTTTCTGTAGGAATTTATGGTAGGTTAATGAATAGTCTCACATTTGCCGTCACTATGCGTTCGTTCGTTTACGTTTCACATTTTTAACTCAAGTTGTTCACATTTACCTTCGATGAGATTAGATTATAGAATGGCTACATTACATTTCCAAACTTGGTGGATGTGTGAGAAAAGTTACTAGTATGTCTGGTCTTTCTTTTAAATCCAATCAATCATAATCATACCAATTAATATATATATTGTTATGTCCTAATTCGCTCTGCTCAAACGAACATAAAACATTTATCAAATAAACAACAAACTCTCATATGGGAGGTGCCACTTGCAAGCATCAAGTGCAGAATTTTATTTTGACATAAGAATGAATTAGTGACGCGAAAATTTGATACAGGCCATCTAGATGTCAGTTCACATCAAAGCATCGTCAGGAGGATGAAAACATCTGTATGTCAGTTCACATCAAAGCATCGTCAGGAGGATGAAAACATCTGTAACGACAGAAAGTAAAAAAATATTTTTAATAAAAAATAATTTTGAAGAGAAATGGCTCGAATGATAAGAACCGCACGCCTACACAAAAACTTTCAAATCGAACAGACCCAACTTTCACGTGCAAGTTTTAAGCCAATCAAAACCACTTAAACACCTATCAAACAAGTGTAACTGTTTACAAACAAACCATATTCGATACTGTATAACTTTGATAAATACATTGATTTTCATGTAATTATACTGCCTGTCATGGGCGTCTTTAATTGACAAATAAACATATTCTATTCTATTCTATTCTATTCTATTTTAGTGCTTGTTGAGAAAATGTAATAAAAAAAACTATTGTAGGTACTAGATTTGGGGTAGGGTCAGGTTAACCTATGCAAACTATATTTTTTGTTTGACCCTAGATTTGGGCACGTTTTCTCCTGATCTATACTAATTTAAAGGGAATGCTGCCTCGGACGATGTAAATTTGCGTGATTATCCACAGGACTTGGATAACTATTTCTGACAAATATGCGCTCTCGGGAAATGGCAATCTCGTAGAAATAGTTGGTATTTTCTACGAGATTGCCATTGCCCGAGAGCGCATATTTGTCAGAAATAGTTATCCGAGTCCCTATGCAGGGGTGGATTCAGGGGAGGGGCGCACCCGGCGCGCGCCTCCCCCCTAATATTGGAAAACATATGATTTGTTTGCGTAAAATCGTGATTTTTCACACGAAATACCCAAACATTTTCGCGCCTCGCTCCGCTCGGCTTTATTTTTTAAACGTCCGCTTCCCCTAGCTTAAAATCCTGGATTCGTCCCTGCTATAGATTATTTACACAAATCTAGCATATACACGAATAGCAGAAATGATGTCATTCCGAACTTTTTTTATGAACTCAAATAGAGTATTTCGTCAATTTGCTATGCCAAATTAATATTTTAATATGTCCATCTATCATGATAAAATCGAATTGGTTGATTATACATTCATAAGGTATCGGGCAGTGTTTAGTTTTGTTTTGGAATGTACACGACTTTTGCCAAACGAAATATATAGCATAAGTGTAAAATACATCTTCGATTACATATAAAGTTTTTCTTAGATATACTCGAACATATAGCATTATAAAAAAAATATATATATATAATAATAATACCGCAATCTTGTAGTGTTATTTCATTTTGATTGAATTGTTCTATACTCTGTGTTTTAATTATGAATGTATTGCTCTATACTATGTTTTTTAATTATGAATGTACATGTTGCTGTAATTGTCAGTATGTCCTTCGGGGCCCTTAATTGGAATAAAGAACTTTTAACTTTTGAACTTTGAACTTATAGCATAAACGGACGCAGACGTCCAGGAATGATTTCTTTTTAAATTCATTGAATGATCTCGTTTCGCTTCGCTTCGTTTCGTTTCTCAGTTTACATATTCTGTTTCATTTCGTTTCTCAGTTTACAGATTTTGTTTCGTTTCGTCGTATTTCGTTTCGTTTCGTTGTGTTTCGTTTCGTTTCGCTCACAGGCACTTGGGTCTTCTTCAATTTTATCAATAAAATGTGCATCTACAACGTATATGAACCCGTTTGACAATTATAATAATGCTTCGTTGTGAAATAAACGCCTTTAGAACTATACCCCATTTTCCTAATACCTACTATATAGATATTAGGAAAATGGGGTATAGTACATAAAGGCGTTTATTTCACAACGAAGCATGTCAAACTGGTTCATATACGTTGTAGATGCACATTTTATTGATAAAATTTAAGAAGAAGAAAATATCCTGGACCCAAGTGTCTGTGCTTTCTATGTGTTTCGTTTCTGTTCCGTTTCTCATTTTACAGGGACCCGGGGAAAAACTATATATTGGACACCAACAGGAAAAAAAAAAATCACGTGCAAAAATCTAGTTAATATACAGAGTATAAGATCGTTCTGTGGGAATCGAAATCGTAAATGAGCGTCTTCGTCGAGGTCCGCGTCGGAATCGGATATTATTTTTCCTGTAATATACTCAAAACCAAAAACACCACCTAATGAAAGATTTTGTAAATTTTGTATCAACCAAGTGGAGGATGAACACCATTTTTTATTCCAATGTCCACAGTATAACCTGTTGAGACAAAAACATAGTTTAATAAATGTGAAAACAGACATATCATTGATTACAAAATTAAATCCCAAATCATTTGAAGGAGTCAAAAAGATCTGTTTATATATTAAAGAAGCCTTTGAAGTGAGAGACCACCATGCTGTTCATCAACAAAATTGATAGATAATGTAATAGGATATATATATTGCCCAATTTAATGTTTGATCAATATTGAATAATTATGTAAAATAGGCCATTTTATTTTATTTTATATATATATTGCATAAAATTATCTGTTCATTGTTCATGTTATTATATATTAATTATTCATGCATGTTGTATTATGTAAATTATGTTGGTTTTGTGTTTGTGTGGTATTCTTTCTTTTTTTTGGATTTCTATCTTTGAATGTTTTCTTTATATGCCCCTTGTGGGCCCAAAATTGGTTTAATAAAATTATCTTATCTTATCTTATCTTATCTATATATTAATTATATATATCAGAACTTATTGATTTTATTACGTTCTATATCAATTGTATGTTATATGTATGTTTTGTGTTCTATTGTGTGTATTGGATCACGCCCCCTTATGTGCTCTTTCCAATAAAATATTTGAATTTGAATTTGTAAATAATTTTTTAACAGTTTGAATAGAACCGCAAGAGTTATCCTCCTTTGTACGTTCCTCATTAAGGCATGGTCTACGTGACCAAAATCACTTTTGCACACGTCTGAGACGTGACGTCTCGCATCGATTAACGCTTCCTTTTTAAAATTTCCATTAGCAGAAGCAGACGTGAAATTTGGATTGGTAACATTTTGTTAAATTTTCTTAATTTTATATGCAATGAACGACATTTTGCTGAAAACAGTTAAGAATAACATTGTTGCGTGTTTGTGCAATGCATTTAATACGAATTTAACTCTCTGGAACACAACAAAACATCATTTGACTAAATTGACTTGCGTAGTCCTATCACATACTGACATATTACCTCGGGTGGCGATATTTACTATTTGTTTTCTATTTGCTGCCTCCGCATCAAATAAAAAATAAAAAATTTCAATGAAAAAGTAAAATATGAACATGGAATGTGAAGTCGTATGTTAAATAGAACTATTGGCTTGTGTTGTTCGCATGCAAACGTCCACGATCACATCATCATGGACTTGCTCCCGGCATTTCGTTATCAATAATTCTAACCCTACTATCAATGTGCGGTACTAAAATACTTTACATTTTAGTACCGCACATTGATAGTAGGGTTAAAATTATTGATAACGAAATGCCGGGAGCAACTCCCCGAGCGTGGATTTGTCAAGTACTGTACAATGTACACACATAATCTTGATAATTAATGTAATGATATGTATTTACTTTGTATTGATTTGAACACTTTCACTCTAACCTTTGTCACATTTATTAGAGAATAATACATGGCAAACTCCATGATATGCCGTATCATTCCGAGATACCAATATTATCCAGAGGGCCTTTAGGCTTGAGGGTGTAGAGGACGACCATTTAATATTTAGGGGATGTCTTTCTTTTTTCCCATACCAGAAATATTTTTGACACGAAACAAGAATTTATTTTTATATGAACAAATTTAAATGTTATTTTTATTCAAGTTAAAAAAAAAAGTTGCATCTTTCAGGTCACTTTATTTTTTTATTAAATTCGAGGCTTTTTTTTTACAAACAAAAATATACCCAACCCTCCAAAAGTTAAATGGTCAAATATCGATTATAGTATTATGTTTTTTTTCCAGAGAGAGGCAACAGACAAGAATAAAGAGTCGTCAATTTATACACAAAATTCATGTATTGTGGACATTTGTTTGATCCTTTTGTACTTTACAAAATGTGGTTATTGTTCAAAGAAGAGTTTGAAGATACCAAAGGGGTAATCAGAATCCGTATATCGAATTTGAATTTTTGGTGTTTAACGCCACTTTCAGCAATATTTCAGCTATATCATGGCGACCAGTTTTTGTGGTGGAGGAAGCCCGACCCTGGGCAAGCAACTGGTAAACTTTATTACTTGCGGCTGCGAGTCGAGTGCACACTTTTTTGTAATTTACAAAGCTGGGTGCGAACCCATGCCGAATTGGTGGTAGGCTTGTATGAGTTGTTAAATCCAGCGACCTAACTCATTGAGCCACTCGGGCTCCTTCCGTTTATCGTAGAAGAACAGACAACACAATGGCCAAAAGAAAAAGGACAAACAACGATCTGTAAAACATACACATAAATGTGCAAATAAAATATATGTATTGCTTTTTATTGCACATTTTCATTACCTTCAACCCCAGGACTACACACCAAACCTCGCAATCCCAAGCAATGCAAGTTTGGACCCATTTGAGACCCCGAAGCCCATTGTACACCTCACTAGAATTGCTTAATGCTCTGCATTTAAATCATGGACATAGTAGGGCATCCCCAGCACTTTGGTAAGTGGGTGATAAAAAAGGGGGAGAGGCTACTTCACTTTTTATGGCAGAAATTTAATTAGCAACTGGATTTTCAGCTTGAAAGCAAAAAACAAAGTGTTAAATTGCCAGCCTCTGTGTTTGCTTGTTATTTTTGTAAGCTTTCACCCCTCGTGTCAACTCCAAAAGACCCCCCTGGGGCCCGGGTGGCTCAATAAGTTAGGTTGGTGGATTTAACAACTCATTCAAGCCTATCGCCAATACGACGTGGGTTCGCGCCCAGCTTTGTAAATTACAAAAAGGGTGCACTCGACTCGCAGCCGCAAGTGATAAAGTTTACCAGTTGCTTGCCCAGGGTCAGTGGATCTCTCCGAGTCCGAGTACTCTAGCTTCTTCCACCAGTAAAACTGGTCGCCATGATATAGCTGAAATATTGCTGAAAGTGGTGTTAAACACAAAAAAAAATCAAAATTCAAATACCAAAAGACCCCACCCTCCCAATTCATTTCTAAAGCTTAAACTTCGCATCTGTAGCCCTTTGCTACTTCACTGCAAATGCATATTAATGCACAGAAAACATCAGATTGGACGAATAGCAGTCGAGCTATTAGAGATTTAAAAAGTCGAAATCTCAAGATTATAATGTTGATATTTTTTTATTAAAAATATTAAGATTTTTTTTATAAATAATCTCTCATAATATTTCTACTTGTAGATCCATCATGGAAACAGTTTGTGATCCCTGCTCAGAAAAAAACAAAACTCGTAAAATAAACTGTGAAATACACACAGACGTCCAGGTTGATTATTTTTGCAGTCAACATGATGTTTTATGCTGTAAAGCTTGTATTCCTGATAGCCATGCATCTTGTAAAACTGTTATACATGTAGATGTTGCTTCAAAGGACGTCAAAAACTCATCTTTACTTTCCGATACGTTAACAGAACTAGATAATATGACAAAAACATTGGAGAAAATGACAGAGAATCGAGACGATAATAGAAAATTACTGAAACAGAAAAAGTTACTGATAATCAAACAAATCAGTGCAGCTAAATCGAAACTACTCAAACATTTAGACGCCCTTGAAGAAAAGTTAATAACTGAAGTAGAGTCTGTACAAGACAAAAATGAGGAGAAAATAAAGAGAGAAAAAGACGAATTGTCTCAATTAACATCAGTTTTAAAAAACATTAAACAAGAACTAGAATTCCTCAAAAACCACGGCTCTAATAATCAGCTATTTTTAACTTTGCGAAAACAAATAACAAACATTCAGAAAACAGACAACAAGATTCATGAGATGTCGTCTGCTATTAATGAAATTGACATGGAGTTTGAAGAAATGAAGAATGTCAACATTGAAACAATCGGATCACTTTCACAAATTACCCGACCTTGTCCTGTTAAATATAGATCAATGAAAGTGCAACATTCACAAGTACAACAAGCTAGAAAACAAACACTGACCGAATTCATCAAAGAAGGTGAAGTTAATTTAAAACATGGCGAACAATACGGTTTAACAGGCATGGCTGTCACTTCTGACAACAAATTACTACTTTGTAATTGTAAGTCATCTCATCCTAAGGTTTATATATACAAGGATTACAAAACCTATGAAGATGAAATATCGTTTACCAGTAGACCTTATTGTATTACTGTAGTACCATGTACAGATAAAGCAGTAGTTAGTCTTATGGATGAGAACTCCATACAATTTATCAACACCACTAACAATACAAAGGACAACAAGATAAATATAATAGAAGCGTGTGGAGGTGTCACTGCTGTAAAGGACAAAATTTACATCGGTGCAGTAGATACAGTTATAATTTTGAATACAGATGGATCATATGTAAGAGATATAACAACTGATAGTGGTTTTATTCACAACTTATTGTATAATGAAAGGAATGATCAATTGTTGTTAAGACAGTGGAGTAGATTCTGTTGTATCAATTTAGATGGCCACGTTATATATAGATACGACATACTAGGAGGTGAAGGACTGGCTGTGGATCAACAAGATCATGTATACATAAGTGGATTTTATTCAGACGACATACACAGGTTGTCACCAGATGGAACATTCCGTGATATAGTATCAAGTAAACATGATGATGTTTACAAGCCAGGGAGTATAATATTTAACAATGATTTTACTAAACTGCTCATTATAAATAAATTAGGTAAGACTGTATTAGTTTATAGTTGTAAATGAAAGATTTTTATATTTTGTGAACATGATGATATTGACAAGTCACAAACCACGTGACATAACTTTAAAAACTGTTCATCAGACTGTACTAGTTTATAGTTATAAATGAAGGATTTTGTTATATTTTGTAGATGAAGGATTTTTATATTTTTTGTAAATAAAATATTTTTGTTTATTTTGTGGACAAGATGGTATTGACAAGTCATAAACCGTGTGATATAGCATTAACTGTTAATTATAAGTAGAAATAATTCTATATTAATTAGTTTATAGCTTTAAATAAAGATTTAAAAAAAAACTTAATTATATTATTATATATTTAAACAAAGTATTGCAAAAATTTTCGACATCACAACCGTCTTCGTCAGTTGCAAAACATAAACTGCCAAGAGATACAAAGAAAAAACAACAAGACAACGGCATAACATCTAATCGTGATACTATGACGTCGTAAAAAATTATTAACTAAAAATGATCCTGAACATTATGAATAAATAAAATACACAAAGCTCAAGATCAAACTTTGTGTAATTTAAAACCTGTTAGACCGATTATTTTCTTTTGTTTATACCCTCTTGTTGAGTGTTACACATCTTAATAAACAGTGATTCGCGGGTCTGCCTATATATTGTGTTGTTTTTGTGAACACAACGAGGATACAATTCTAATCTGATAGAAAAACAACTTGAAAGTGGATGAGCTCGATCCAAAGGAAACTTTAAAATACAAAAAGAAACACAAGAATAAAAATACGGATAGGGTTCCCCTGATTTTAACCTATAGTCGTGCTTTACCTGACATCGGAAAAATTCTTAGTCATCAAAATGTTTTAAAGAAATCACCCCAACTAAGAAACATATTTAAGGATCAGCCTCTTTGTTCATTTAGAAGGGATAACAATCTTGCCGATATCATGGTCCACCAAAAGACTGCAAAAGTGTTAAAAAAGAACCCATTGCCAAAATCAAGACTACAAGGAAAATGTGGACGAAATTGTGTCATCTGTGAAATTTTTTTAGGGGAGAATTGAAAACAAGATCCAGAAGGGTTATTAAGATCAATAAGAAAATAAACTGCAGAACATCAAATGTAGTTTATGCGGTCCACTGTAAAACATGTAAGCACATAGTTTATGTGCGTGATATCAGAACATGTTAAGAATATGACAAGCCAGTTTCAATACATTTTAATTCAAAAGGCCATTCCATCGAAGATTTCAGATTTGCAGGAATAGAAATTTCAAGAAAAAACAACACAATATATAGGCAGACCCGCGAATCACTGTTTATTAAGATGTGTAACACTCAACAAGAGGGTATAAACAAAAGAAAATAATCGGTCTAACAGGTTTTAAATTACACAAAGTTTGATCTTGAGCTTTGTGTATTTTATTTATTCATAATGTTCAGGGTCATTTTTAGTTAATAATTTTTTACGACGTCATAGTATCACGATTAGATGCTATGACGTTGTCTTGTTGTTTTTTTTGTATCTCTTGGCAGTTTATGTTTTGCAACTGACGAAGACGGTTGTGCCGTCGAAAATTTTTGCAATACTTTGTTTAAATATGTTTATGATCTCCATGAAGAAATATTTTGTTTGATTGTATATTATTATAAGTAGAAATAATTCTATAGCTTTAAATGAAGATTTTTTTTTACTTTGTGAGAACAATATGTTTCTTAATGAGTGTACTGTAGATAAAAGTGGTAAAATTTAGATCTAATTAATTTTTCTGAATAATTTTAATTATTGGAGTATTTAATTATAAAGGATGCTAATTACAGTATTATTGCTAACATTGTGCATTTTGAGGTGAAGCTTGAAACATTTTGCTCATTTACATTGAAATACCTGTACCAAGCCAGGGAAGTACCAAAATACTAGTAGTTGATTTTGGAATTGTTCCGAAAGTGTGGTGTGATTTTTTTTTTATTTACATTCTATCACAACAATTGGACAATTTAGAACATTCCGCTCATTTATATGGAGAATTAACAACTGTTGGATGATTTACAACATTTAGACAATTTACAACATTTATGGATCATTTACAACAATTATATGGTCATTTACAACATTTGAACTATTAACATTAATGAATATTTGGACAATTTACAACATTTGGACTATTAAAAATATATGGATCATTAAAACATTTGGATCATTTACAATATTTGGACAATTTACAACATGTGAACTAGTTACACCATTTGGATCATTGCAATATTTGGACAATGTATAACATGTTTTATAGAATATTTCATACATCAAATTTATATATAAAGTATAACCTGTACAATGTGTCTATTTATAGCATATCAAATACACATTTATTATAAGTCCAATACAGATATATCATGTAAAATTAAATAAAAATAAAAATCTAGATAATATATATTAAGGTTTTATGGTTTATGGTATTTAACGTCACTTTCAACAATATTTTAATTATATCATGGCGATCAGTTTTACTGGTGACTGAAACCAGAGTTCCCGGAGAAAACTACAGACAATATTACAGTTAGATCGTCGATGTCAGTTTTATTGTTGTTTAACACCACTGTCAACAATATTTCAGTTAGATCGTCGATGTCAGTTTTATTGCTGTTTAACGCCACTTTCAACAATATTACAGTTAGATTGTCGATGTCAGTTTTATTGTTGTTTAATGCCACTGTCAACAATATTTCACTTTGATCGTCGATGTCAGTTTTATTGTTGTTTTGCACCAGTCAAAAATATTACAGTTATATCGTCGATGTCAGTTTTATTGTTGTTTTGCACCAGTCAACAATATTACAGTTATATCGTCGATGTCAGTTTTATTGTTGTTTAACGCCACTGTCAACAATATTTCATTAGATCCGTCGATGTCAGTTTTATTGTTGTTTAACACCACTGTCAACAATATTACAGTTAGATCGTCGATGTCAGTTTTATTGTTGTTTAACACCACTGTCAACAATATTTCAGTTAGATCGTCGATGTCAGTTTTATTGCTGTTTAACGCCACTTTCAACAATATTACAGTTAGATTGTCGATGTCAGTTTTATTGTTGTTTAATGCCACTGTCAACAATATTTCACTTTGATCGTCGATGTCAGTTTTATTGTTGTTTTGCACCAGTCAACAATATTACAGTTATATCGTCGATGTCAGTTTTATTGTTGTTTAACACCACTGTCAACAATATTACAGTTAGATTGTCGATGTCAGTTTTATTGTTGTTTAACGCCACTTTCAACAATATTTCATTAGATCGTCGATATCAGTTTTATTGTTGTTTAGCGCCACTGTTAACAATATTACAGTTAGATCATCGATGTCAGTTTTATTGTTGTTTAATGCCACTGTCAACAATATAACAGTTGGATCGTCGATGTCAGTTTTATTGTTGTTTAACGTCTGTCAACAATATTTCAGTTAGATCGTCGATGTCAGTTTTATTGTTGTTTAACACCACTGTCAACAATATTACAGTTAGATCATTGATGTCAGTTTTATTGTTGTTTAACGTCTCTGTCAACAACATTACACTTAGATCGTCGATGTCAGTTTTATTGTTTAACGTCTGTCAACAATATTTCAGTTATATTGTCGAGGTCTAATTCACTGTTGTTTAACGCCACTGTTGGGTTAATTGTTGTTATCGCTAGTCAGTAAACACAATATATGGTCGTATCATCGTTGGGTTTGTCAATGTCGTCATTCCGTAAACACAATATGTGGTCGTATGATGGTTGGGTTTATTGTTGTTTTCGTCCATCAGTAAACACCATATGTTGTCGTATTATGGTTGACTTCGTCGTACGTTGTTGTCAGTCGGTAAACACAATATGTGGTCGTATTATAGTTGGGTTTGTCGTTGTTATTGTCTGTCAGTAAACAAAATATGTGGTCGTATTATGGTAGGGTTCATTGCTGTTGTCGTTCGTCAGTAAACACAATATATTGTCGCATCACGGTTTGGGTTTGTCAATGTCGTCTGTCAGTAAACACAATATGTGGTCGTATTATGGTTGGGTTTGTCTTCGTTGTCATCTGTCTGTAAACACAATATGTGGTCATATTATGATTGGGTTTAGCTGCGGAACCGTAGCCCTTATGATCCTTGGCCAGTTTTCTGATATTTGCGGACCATAGGGCTACGGATTTCACCCTATCAAAAACTTTCGAAAATGCGCGGTGAAAATTTTCCACACCTTTTTTGCAAATTATTGTCATTAAATCGGGTCCGAGAACGATCAAACATATATGTATCGTTTCATTAGATATTTATCTACATTCTTCTATACTTACCTATTAATATTCATTTCCAGCTCGTAATCATAACAACTGTCTCGATATTACCACAATAACAAGATGGCGGGATCAGTTAATATCGAGACATGTGTTACGATAACGAGCTGGAAATTATTGTTAATAGGTAAGTAAGTATAGAAGAATGTAGATAAATATCTCACGAAGCGAAATATATATATTTGATCGTTCTCGCACACGATTTCATGACAAAAATTTGCAAAAAATCGATGCAACTTTTTCACCGAGCATTTTCGAAAGTTTTTGATAGGGTGAAATCGTAGCCCTATGGTCCGCAAATTTCAGAAAACTGGCCAAGGACCATAAGGGCTACGGTTCCGCAGCTAGGTTGGGTTTAGCTTTGTTGTTGTCCGTCAGTAAACACAATATATGGTCGTGTTATGATTGAGTTTATTGTTGTCGTTTGATCAGTAAACATAAAATGTGGTCGTATCATCTTTGGGTTTGTCGATGTCGTCATTCAGTAAACACAATATGTGGTCGTATGATGGTTGGGTTTATTGTTGCTGTCTTTCGTCAGGAAACACCATATGTAGTCGTATTATGGTTGGCTTTGTTGTACGTTGTCGTAAGTCAGTAAACACAATGTTTGTTCTTATTATGGTTTGGTTTGTCGTTGTTGTCATCAATCAGTAAACACAAGATGTGGTCGTATTATGGTTCGGTTAATTGTTGTTGTAGTTGGTCAGTAAACACAATATATGGTCGTATCATTGTTGGGTTTGTCGATGTCGTCATTCCCTAAACACAATATGTGGTCTTATGATGGTTGGGTTTATTGTTGTTTTCGTCCGTCAGTAAACACCATATGTAGTCGTATTATGTTTGACTTCGTCGTACGTTGTCATCAGTCAATAAACACAATATGTGGTCGTATTATGGTTGGGTTTGTCGTTGTCCATCAGTAAGCAAATTATGTGGTCGTATTATGGTAGGGTTCATTGTTGTCGTCGTTCGTCAGTAAACACAGTATATTGTCGCATCATGGTTTGGGTTTGTCAATGTCATCAGTCAGTAAACACAATATGTGGTCGTATTATGGTTGGGTTTGTCATTGTCCATCAGTAAGCAAATTATGTGGTCGTATTATGGTAGGGTTCATTGTTGTCGTCGTTCGTCAGTAAACACAATATATTGTCGCATCATGGTTTGGGTTTGTCAATGTCGTCTGTCAGTAAACACAATATGTGGTCGTATTATGGTTGGGTTTGTCTTCGTTGTCATCTGTCTGTAAACACAATATGTGATCATATTATGATTGGGTTTAGCTGCGGAAGCGTAGCCCTTATGATCCTTGGCCAGTTTTCTGATATTTGCGGACCATAGGGCTACGGATTTCACCCTATCAAAAACTTTCGAAAATGCGCGGTGAAAATTTTGCACACCTTTTTTTGCAAATTATTTTCATTAAATCGGGTCCGAGAACGATCAAACATATATGTATCGTTTCGTTAGATATTTATCTACATTCTTCTATACTTACTTACCTATTAATATTCATTTCCACCTCGTAATCATAACAACTGTCTCGATATTACCACAATGACAAGATGGCGGAACGAAGTAGGCGGGATCAGTTAATATCGAGACATGTGTTATGATTACGAGCTGGAAATGATTGTTAATAGGTAAGTAAGTATAGAAGAATGTAGATAAATATCTCACGAAGCGAGATATATATATTTGATCGTTCTCGCACACGATTTCATGACAAAAATTTGCAAAAAATCGATGCAACTTTTTCACCGAGCATTTTCGAAAGTTTTTGATAGGGTGAAATCCGTAGCCCTATGGTCCGCAAATATCAGAAAACTGGCCAAGGACCATAAGGGCTACGGTTCTGCAGCTAGGTTGGGTTTAGCTTTGTTGTTGTCCGTCAGTAAACACAATATATGGTCGTGTTATGATTGAGTTTATTGTTGTCGTTTGATCAGTAAACATAAAATGTGGTCGTATCATCTTTGGGTTTGTCGATGTCGTCATTCAGTAAACACAATATGTGGTCGTATGATGGTTGGGTTTATTGTTTCTGTCTTTCGTCAAGAAAGACCATATGTAGTCGTATTATGGTTGGCTTTGTTGTACGTTGTCGTAAGTCAGTAAACACAATGTTTGTTCTTATTATGGTTTGGTTTGTCGTTGTTGTCGTCAGTCAGTAAACACAATATGTTGTCGTATTATGGTTGGCTTTGTTGTACGTTGTTGTAAGTCAGTAAGCACAATGTTTGTTCTTATTATGGTTTGGTTTGTGGTTGTTGTCATCAATCAGTAAACACAAGATGTGGTCGTATTATGGTTCGGTTAATTGTTGTTGTCGTTAGTCAGTAAACACAATATATGGTCGTATCATTGTTGGGTTTGTCAATGTCGTCATTCCCTAAACACAATATGTGGTCTTATGATGGTTGGGTTTATTGTTGTTTTCGTCCGTCAGTAAACACCATATGTAGTCGTATTATGTTTGGCTTCGTCGTATGTTGTCATCAGTCAGTAAACACAATATGTGGTCGTATTATGGTTGGGTTTATCGTTGTCCGTCAGTAAGCAAAATATGTGGTCGTATTATGGAAGGGTTCATTGTTGTCGTCGTTCGTCAGTAAGCACAATATATTGTCGCATCATGTTGGGTTTGTCGATGTCGTCCGACAGTAAACACAATATGTGGTCATATTATGGTTGGGTTTGTCTTCGTTGTCATCTGTCTGTAAACACAATATGTGGTCGTATTATGATTGTGTTTATTGTTGTCGTTTGGTCAGTAAACAAAATATGTGGTTGTATTATGGTTGGGTTTGTCATTGTCGTCTGTCAGTAAACACAATATATGGTCGTGTTATGATTGAGTTTATTGTTTTGTCATCTGTCAGTAAACACCATATCTAGTCGTATTAAGGTTGGCTTCGTCGTACGGTGTCGTCATTCAGTAAACACAACATGCTGTCGTATTATGGCTGGGTTTCTCGTTGTTGTCGTTCATAAAAAAAAAACAAAATACGTGGTCGTATTATGGATGGGTTTGTCGGTGTTGTCGTTTATCAGTAAACACAATATGTGGTCGTATTATGGATGGGTTTAGTTTTGTTCTCGTCCGTCAGTAAGCACCATATGTAGTCGTATTATGGTTGGCTTCGTCGTACGTTGTCGTCAGTCAGTAAACATAATATGTGGTGGTATTATAGTCGGGTTTGTCGTTGTTGTTGTCCGTTAGTAAGCAAAATATGTGGTCGTATTATGGTAGGGTTCATTGTTTTTGTCGTTCGTCAGTAAACACAATATATTGTCGCATCATGGTTGGTTTGTATTCGTTGTCATCTGTCTGTAAACACAATATGTGGTCGTATTATGATTGGGTTTATTTTGTTGTTGTCGTCCGTCAGTAAACACAATATATGGTCGTGTTATGATTGGGTTTATTGTTGTTGTCGTCTGTCAGTAAACACAAAATGTGGTCGTATTATTGTTGGATTTGTCGTTGTTCTCGTTCATCTGTAAAGACAATATGTGGTCGTATTATGGTTGGGTTTAATTTTGTTGTCCGTCAGTAAGCACAATATGTGGTCGTGTTATGATTGGGTTTATTGTTGTTGTCTGTCAGTAAGCAAAATATGTGGTTGGATTTGTCGTTCTCGTTCATCAGTAAACACAATATGTAGTCGTATTAACGTTGGTTTTGTCGTACGTTGTCGTCAGTAAGTAAACACAATATGTGGTCGTATAATGGTTGGGTTTGTCGTTGTTGTTGTCCGTCAGTAAACAAAATATATGGTCGTATTATGGTTGGGTTCATTGTTGTTGTCGTTCGTCAGTAAGCTCAAAATATTGTCGTATCATGGTTGGGTTTGTCGATTTCGTCAGTCAGTAAACACAATATGTGGTCGTATTTTGATTGGGTTTTTTGTTGTCGTCGTTCGTCAGTAAACACAATACGTGGTGGTATTATGGTTGGGATTGTCTTTGTTGTCATCAATCAGTAAGCACAATATGTGGTCGTATTATGGTTGGGTTTGTGTTCGTTGTCGTCTGTCGGTAAACATACAATGTGGTCGTATTATGATTGGGTTTATTGTTGTCAGTAAACAAAATATGAGTCTGTCGTTGTTCGTCAGTAAACACATTAAGTGGTGGTATTATGGATGGGTTTTCGTTGTTATCGTAAACACAATATGTAGTCGTGTTATGATTTGGTTTATTGTTGTTGTCCTTCAGTAAGCACAATATATGGTCGTATTATGGTTGGCTTTGTCGTACGTTGTCGTCAGTCAGGAAACACAATAGGTGGTCGTATTATGGTTAGGTTTGTCGTTGTCGTCAGTCTGAAAACACAACATGCGTTGGTAAAATGCTTAGGTGTATTGTTGTTGTCGTTCGACAGTAAACACACTATATTGGCGTATTATGGTTGTCTTTGTCGTACGTTGTCGTCAGTCAGTAAACACAATAAAGAATCGTAATAAGGTTTGATTTGTCGTTGCTTTCGTCCGTTAATAAACACAATATATGGTCGTATTATGGTTGGGTTTGTCGTTGTTAGTCAGTAAACACAACATGTGGTTGTAATCGGTTTGGATTTGTCGTTGTTGTCGTCTGTCAGTACTTACAATATGTTGACGTATTATGGTTGGCTTTGTCGTATGTTGTCTTCAGTAAGTAAACACAATATGTGGTCGTATTATGGTTGAGTTTGTCGCTGTTCTCATCAATCAGTACACAGAGTATGTTGTCGTATTATGGTTGGGTTTGTTGTTGTTATCGTCCGTCAGTAAGCACAATATGTGGTCGTATTATGGTTTGGATTGGCGTTGTTGTCCATCAGTAAACATAATATGTTGTCGTATTATTTTTGGGTCTGTTGTACGTTGTCGTCAGTCAGTAAACACAATATGTGGTCGTATTATCGTTGGGGTTGTCGGTGTTTTCGTCAGTCAATAAACACAATATGTAGTCGTATTATGGTTGGGATTGTCTTCCTTGTCATCTGTCAGTAAACACAATATGTGGTCGTATTATGGTTGGGGACTTCTTCGTTGTCATCTGTCAGTAAACACAATATATGGCCGTATTATGATTCGGTTTATTGTTGTCGTCATTCAGTAAACACAATATGTGGTGGTATTATGGTAGGGTTTATTGTTGTTGTCGTTTGTCAGTAAACACAGTATGTTCTGGTATTATGGTTGGGTTTGTCGTTGTCGTCCGTCAGTAAACACAGTATATGGTCATTAAATAAAAACAATATAGTGGGGGTAGTATGGTAAAGTGTATCGTTGTTGTCGTTCGTCAGTAAACACTATATATGGTCGTGTTATGATTGGGTTTATTGTTGTTGTCCGTCAGTAAGCACAATATGTGGTCGTATTATGGTTGGGTTTGTCGTTGTTGTCGTCCGTCAGTAAGCAAAATATATTGGGTTTATTTTTGTTGTCGTTCGTCAGTAAACACAATGTATGGTGGTATTATGGTTGGGTTTGTAGTGTTGTCGTTCGTCAGTAAACACATTATATGGTCGTGTTATGATTGAATTTGTTGTTGTTGTCGTTTGCAAGTAAACACAATAGGTGGTCGTATTATGGTTGGGCTTGTCGTTGTTGTTGTCTGTCAGTAAATATAACATGTGATCGTATTATTGTTGGGTTTGTCGTTGATGGCCGTCAGTAAACACAATATGTGGTCGTGTTATGATTGGAATTATTGTTGTTGTCGTTGGTCAGTAAAACAATATGTGGTTCTATTATGGTTGGGTTTGTCTTCGTTGTCATCTGTCAGTAAACACAATTTGCGGTGGTATTATGGTTGGGTTTGTCGATGTTGTCATCAATCAGTTAACATAGTAAGTGGTCGTATTATGATTGGGTTTATTTCTGTTTCCCGTCAGTAAACACAAAATGTGGTGGTATTATGATTGCGTTTATTGTTGTTGTCGTCCGTCAGTATACACAATATGTGGTCGTATTATGGTTGACTTTGTTGTGGTTGACGTCTGTCAGTAAACACAATATGTGGTGGTATGATGGTTGTTGTCGTTGTTGTCTGTTAGTAAACACAATATGTGGTCGTATTATGATTGTTTTTTGTTGTTGTTTTCGTCATTCAATAAACACAATATGTGGTGGTAGTATGGTAAGGTTTATTGTTGTTGTTGCTCGTCAGTAAACACTATATATAGTCGTATTATGATTGGGTTTATCGATGTCGTGTTTCAGTAAACACAATATGCTGTGGTATTATGGTTGGGTTTGTCGCTGTTGTCATCAATCAGTTAACATAGTATGTGGTCGTATTATGATTCGGTTTATTGTTGTTGTCGTTCGTCAGTAGACAAAATATATGGTCGTGTTATGATTGGGTTTATTGTTGTTGTCCGTCAGTAAACACAATATGGGGTCGTATTGTGGTTGGGTTTGTCGTTGTTGTCGTCCATCAGTAAACAAAATATAATTGGGTTTATTGTTGTTGTCTTCGTCAGTAAGCACAATATATGGTCGTATTATGATTGGGTATGTCAATGTCGTCATTCAGTAAGCAAAATATGTTGGGTTTATTGTTGTTGTCTTCGTCAGTAAACACAATACATGATCGTGGTATTATGGTAGGGTTTATTGTTGTTGTCGTTTGTCAGTAAACACAATATGTGGTGGTATTATGGTAGGGTTTATTGTTGTTGTCGTTTGTCAGTAAACACAATATGTGGTGGTATTATGGTAGGGTTTATTGTTGTTGTCGTTTGTCAGTAAACACAATATGTGGTGGTATTATGGTAGGGTTTATTGTTGTTGTCGTTTGTCAGTAAACACAATATGTGGTGGTATTATGGTAGGGTTTATTGTTGTTGTCGTTTGTCAGTAAACACAATATGTGGTGGTATTATGGTAGGGTTTATTGTTGTTGTCGTTTGTCAGTAAACACAATATGTGATGGTATTATGGTAGGGTTTATTGCAATCGATCACGATAAACATTACACCACCGACCACACTCTACTGCACTCGAGCACGATAACCATTACACCACCGATCACAATCTACTGCACTCGAGCACGATAGCCATTACTCAACCGATCACAATCTACTGCACTCGAGCACGATAACCATTACACCACCGACCACAATCTAATGTACTCGAGCACGATAACCATTACTCCACCGATCAAAATCTACTGCACTCGAGCACGATAACCATTACAACACCGATCACAATCTACTGTACTCGAGCATGATAACTGTTACACCACCGATCACAATCTACTGTACTCGAGCACGATAACCATTACACCACCGACCACAATCTACTGTACTCGAGCACGATAACCACCGATCACAATCTACTGCACTCGAGCACGATCTACTGTACTCGAGCACGATAACCATTACACCACCGACCACAACCTACTGTACTCGAGCACGATAACCATTACTCCACCGATCACAATCTACTGCAATCGAGCACGGTAACCATTACACCACCGATCACAATCTACTGTACTCGAGCACGATAACCATTACACCACCAATCACGATCTACTGCACTCGCGCTCGAGGTGCTTGGTCAAATCGCCCCACTGCAAAATCGACCCCACTTTAATCAAAATCGCCCAAACAAGCTAGACATTCCACCACCGATGAACCAATGATCTACCACACTCGAGGGGAGCACTCTAGCCATTACACCATCGATGAACCCATGATCTACCACACTCGAGGGGAGCACGCTAGCCATTACACCACCGATGAACCCATGATCTACCACACTCGAGGGGAGCACGCTAGCCATTACACCACCGATGAACCCATGATCTACCACACTCGAGGGGAGCACGCTTCACCATTACACCACCGATAAACCCATGATCTACCACACTCGAGGGGAGCACGCTAGCCATTACACCACCGATGAACCAATGATCTACCACACTCGAGGGGAGCACGCTCACCATTACCCCACGGATGAACCCATGATCTACCACACTCGAGGAAAGCACGCTAGCCATTACACCACCGATGAACCCATGATCTACCACACTCGAGGGGAGCACGCTAGCCATTACACCACCGATGAACCCATGATCTACCACACTCGAGGGGAGCACGCTAGCCATTACACCACCG
>MJUT01037614.1:453515-463591 GCA_002080005.1 Gigantidas platifrons
GGGGGGGGGGGGGGAATTTAATGAATCCGCGTCCTGCGCCCCCTCTGGATCCGCCACTGAATACATCAAAACCTGGGACTATTATACTGACCAGTATAATAGTCCCAGTAAAAACACACCCACCCCACCTCCGCCCCAACCAAGGATTTATATAGTATATAAATCCTTGCCCCAACCAAACCCAAGTTATAACACAGCAAAGGAAGAAGAAAAAATGAAAAATGAAAAAGTAGACGCGAAACGTTCTTTTCAACGTTAATTATGTGTAACGTCAAGAGCACAGGCACTCGTATTCCGGATCCCCCCTTTTTTCCTCATTTGGTCCCTCCCGCGATTATGGTATGGATCTTTGTCTGGAAGTATATCTTAGAGCCATATATCCATATTTTACAACATTTAGTGTTACAACTTTCTCGTTCTAATAACTATTTTGTTTCTAGGTCCAGCTGCCGTTTTACTTAAATTAAGTAAAACGGCAGCTGGACCTAGAAACAAAATAGTTATTAGAACGAGAAAGTTGTAACACTAAATGTTGTAAAATATGGATATATGGCTCTAAGATGTACTTCCAGACAAAGATCCATACCATAATCGCGGGAGGGACCAAATGAGGAAAAGGGGGGGGATCCGGAATACGAGTGCCTGTGGTCAAGAGCGCCTGTGCTCCCAATACAATTGACCACCACAATATAAATGTAATAGTTACGAATCTACAAAAAAGTAAAAAAATGAACACCGGTATGTAGTTGTCTCCCTTTTACAATGGCGGCGCCCATGAAGACACTTGGATCATATGTTTAAAACCACATTTCTACCCTAATTGTGATTTTATTCTATAATTATCGTATGTATGATATTATTGTGTTGCCTTAGACTTATTAATTATGGATGACATGCATTAGAGTTTGGGGGCACTGTTTTTTTTTTAAATGAGTCTAGTCATAATTTACATAAAATGTTTTTATCAACACACAACCTCTAAAAATTGTTGAGGCTTCCTAACCAATTTTGTCTGAACTTTAACCTTTCAATCACCATATATTTTCCTAAGAAATCTAGTATGACAAAACAAATCAATGCAGATATAATAGTTATCGCTAATTGGGACATTTTTCTATTTTTCTCATCAAGTGATATTGTCAGTATCAACGAATTAACTCTGATACCGAAAATTATCAGTCAAGTGTGACGTCACAAACGTTATGATGTTACCGATAAAAACAATAACGTCAGTTTTGAATGTCTCAACATAAATTTTCACAAATAATAACAGTGAGTCTGATAGTGATGATGTCTGTCTTGACCTTCAGAACTGCCATTATTCTATAATATTTATTGCCTAGATTCACTAGCTGCAACCAGTTCAATCTTTGAATTTCATCTTTTTGTAAAAAGAAAGTATAAAAAGTGATGGTCAACAATTCCAACAATATCACCAAAATGAACAATCACCTCTCATCTTAACTGATCTCGCTAAACACAAAAAAGGCCATGACATATGTTGTTGGAAATCCAGGTACAGAACTCAAATGAATTAGTGTGTTAGGAGATACATGAAGGCACATGTTATGGTTAGCATGCTCGCATCGAGTGCAGTGGATTGTGGGTTTGATTCCTTTCTTATAAAACCAGACTATAAAATTAGTATTTTCTGCTTCTCCGCTAAGCATGCAACTAAGGAGTAGAAGCAAAAACTGGTCGGCTCGGAATGAGGATAATGTGTCTGAGTGGAGGGACATGTCTACCAGTGAACTATTGCTTCAGTGAGCTAGCACTATCAAATTCAACTCAGCTTGTTGGTCTAGTTAGCTATATATAGTAGTGCAAAGCAGACATCATTTTATTGAATATAACTTGTTCACTCTATGATAATGATATAGCTGAAAAATTACTGATTTGGCATTAAAGAACGCACACACTCACTCAATGAAGATAATAACCTATGCTTTAGTTAGGACAAAGACATTCTTAAAAACACTTATTATTATTTTTAAGTGAGTAGGTAGATATGGATTTTTTTTTCTTTCAAATATCTGGGGAAATAATTGACTGTAAAACAGTTTGCTTCAAGCCTTGAAATAAGAAAAAAAAACTCTTGCATACTGATTAAAATATTTTTGGTAGCGGCAGTTTTGCTTGATCAGTTTGCATACAACATATTGAACATTATTGATGGATGTCCTTAGAGTAAATGTATTGGGTTTGTTTTTAGGAATGGAAAAAATAGATATGAATCCATTTTTTTTTCTCTCATGGGAGCAGGATTCTTTACATTTTTTTTGGGTCTATTTTATTTTACAGAATTCTAGTATTAACTGGGAAGCATGATTCTTTTCATTTTTTTGTCTATTTTATTTTACAGAATTCTAGCATTAACTAGAAGCATGATTCTTTTCATTTATTTTGTCTATTTTATTTTACAGAATTCTATCTTTAACACTAGTTACATCCTTGATATTTCAGCCAGATAAATATGATACAAAAACTAGAATTGAACTGGAAAAATACTGGAATCCTAAGATACAAGAAGAAAACAAGAATAGACAGAAGTTTGATATAAAGGTAACTATTAGCAGGGCATTCAATAGAAGCCGGTAGCCGGCGATTTTTGCCGTTTATTTAAAGAAAGACCGCCGGCTATTTTGTTGAAATTTTTTTTAATTTTATTTCAATCATGTCAATATTGTTGTCGTGTTTCGATAATAAATCTATATTTACGGCGCTTTATTTATATATTTTTTTTTGCTTCCTGGAATAACAGTTTTCCGATATACTGTTTAATATACACGTTTTTTTCATTGGTCGAGAGATTTGTTCAGGACTAGTACTTTATCCCAGTGATTCCCAAACAAATCCGGTAAAAATAAATTTGGTCCGGAAAACATTGGTTTCCACCGGATCGACTATCCAGTATAAAATACAGGGTTTGTTGTATAATAGAGCCCTGTTTGGTCTCCAATTTGTCCATAATTTATTTTGATTAAAACTAAAGTGAAATGCCAGATCAAAACTCTTTTCTTGTATCATTTCTCCATGCTCAAATGATGAAGTTCAAGGACATTCACATTGACGAAATTAAAGTCGCAATCTCAGAAATGCTTTAATGAACGAAAATATCAATATTTGAAATTATAAGTACAATGTCTTTCCGGGAAAGACGTTTGAAAGAAAGTGGCAAAGGAAAACAAAAGTTTGACATCATATTTTTCAACTTCGTAAGTTGATAAAAAAAAAGAGTTATTTCCCTTTGTTATATATATATATTTGAAACAAACCAAAATTAACAAAATCTAAATATGCCATTTACAATATTTTATTATCAAACACAATCAAAACCACTTAAGTTTAATCTGAAATAAAAACCTGTCTTCTTAAACTGAAAGAAATACAATATTTAGCAACAACCAGTTCTATACATTACCTGTAGTAATAACACACATGCGTAAATAGACATCCATTACATGTACTTCTTCTTCCTTATGTATTGATGTCTAGGTTTGGACCACCAAGTATATAACTTGTACTTATATACACCTTATTTACACCCACAATATTTCAGATAAAGTTTAAAATATAAAAAAAAAAATATTTCAGATAAAAGGTAAAAATAAACCAGTATGGTTGTATCCAATATTACAGACATTTTGAAAAATCTTACAGTTATACCAGTGTTGTGGACAATACTGGTATAAATTGATCCATAATTTGCATAGGATCAATTATATCAAATTTTGTTCTACTTTGGGTTATTGTTTCCTTTTTTCTAGACAACATTCTTTATTTTGAGTAGAAACCAAAATGAAGCAAATGAACCACAGATTAACAGCTATATCATGGTACTTTATACAGCAACTCATGAAATATTTTAAGTAACATAAGAAAATTACCTGTAGACATTTTGGGAATAAATTTTAGTCAGGGAGTAGACATTTTGGGAAAAAAATGTCTAATCAACCAAAATTGACCTGTAGACATTTTGAGATGACCCCAGATGAACACATTAAAGAGAATATTAATTGGCACATTTCTCCGCCTACTTTTTGGAAATAGCCTGCTACTTCAAAACTTATTGAAAGCCCTGAGTGCAACTCCTGTAAGTTTGTTGGTCCAATAGCTATCATATACATGTATGGTACAACTATTGGTCATGATATGTAGTCGACCATATTATTTAGTGGGGCAGTGTCCTTTGGGGCCCTGGTGGCTCAATGAGTTAGGTCGTTGGATCTAACAACTCATACAAGCCTATCACCAATATGGCGTGGGTTCGCGCCCAGCTTTGTAAATTACAAAAATGGGTGCACTCCACTCGCAGTCGCAAGTGATCAAGTTTACCAGTTGCTTGCCAATGATTGGTGGTTCTCTCCGGGTCCACCGGATTCCTCCACCACTAAAACTGTTCGCCATGATATAGCTGAAATATTGTTGAAAGTGGTGTTAAAACACCAAAAATCAAATCAAATCATAGTGTCCTTTGGACACAGTCGATTTTTGTAGAAATATTATGGGAATTATTACATAGTATTGGGGCTGGATAGTAGTTTCTTACAGACAGTACTGTAGTGTTCAATAAATTGATTAACTAAAAAGCAGCTGCACTATCAAAGCTGTTCAGTTTAAAGTATGTGGTGGACAGGGCATGCTGTCGTTACGACTTTGTCTTGTTTTTTCTTCAGTTTAAAGTATGTGGTGGACGGGGCATGCTGTCATTACGACTTTGTCTTGTTTTTTTCTTCAGTTTAAAGTATGTGGTGGACGGAGCATGCTGTCGTTACGACTTTGTCTTGTTTTTTCTTCAGTTTAAAGTATGTGGTGGACGGGGCATTATGTCGTAACGACTTTGTCTTGTTTTTTCTTCAGTTTAAAGTATGTGATGGACGGAGCATGCTGTCGTTACGACTTTGTCTTGTTTTTTCTTCAGTTTAAAGTATGTGGTGGACGGAGCATGCTGTCATTACGACTTTGTCTTGTTTTTTCTTCAGTTTAAATTACTGCTCAGTATTTGCATTTCATTGTAGATTTCCACTCAATATTGTCTGGAGGCCATTGTGGTCATGATTGTATTGTAGTTGGATTTACAACTACCTGTGCAATCAGTGCCTATCACCACTAAAGTTGTGATTTCGAACCCCATTATAGGGAGGTGTACTCAATACAACATTATGTGATAAAGTTTGTCAGTGACTTGCGACAGGTCAGTGGTTTTCGCCTGGCACTCCGTTTCCTCCACCAATAAAACTGACCCCCACAATATAACTGAAATATTGTTGAAAGTGGCATTAAATACTATAACCTAACCCTAATCCTCAATATTGTCTGTTTTGCAGGAGTTATCCATCCTATTATAAATGGTCTCAGTTTTTATTTCCAAAAATGCATGAAGCTGGACTTGTATATCAGAAAGAAGTAGGCTTAAATAACATAAACAATTGCTTAGTAAGAAAGGATATGGATGTAGATGAACATGAGACACTAACCAACATTACACTTAGACACAAATTAAAATAAAGGAACAACTTGTACATTATGTAGTAAGAAAGGATATGGATGTAGAAAACATGAGATACTAACCAACATTACACTTAGACACAAATTAAAATAAAGGAACAGCTTGTAGAAAGAAAGGATATGGATGTAAATGAACATGAGACCAACATTACACTTTGACACAAAATAAAGTAAAGGAACAGCTTGTAGAAAGAAAGGATATGGATGTAAATGAACATGAGACACTAACCAACATTACACTTTGACACAAAATAAATTCAAGGACTAACACTTTTATTGCTGTTCTACATTTCACAGTCAATATAGGATCTTCAACAAGGGTAATAACTCATGCACTAAAATGGGTGTGAAATGGTCAATAGACTGCAGTTTAGCGGTACTCTTTACTTCTTTGGGTAAATGCTGAATCTTGACATCTCTATCATTTTGGTGTTACAGTGGAACATGTCTAATCCAACACACCAAGGGACCAGAGAAATGTGTCCAATTGTACAGGATGTTGTCAGATTACTCAAGTTTTATTTTAGTTAACAGAAATATTTTAGGACAATAAATTGTCACAAGTTTCACTGTATTTGTGTATAGCATCTTTCACTGTATTTGTGTATAGCATCTTTCACTGTATTTGTGTATAGCATCTTATTTCCGAGACACTGGGTTATCTACAAGAAATCAAAAGATGGCTACAGTAATCTTACAAATATCATCATCATTGTGCCCGATATCACATTGAAAAGTTATAAATACAGTCAAAAAACAACCACAAGACTCCCATCAGGTAAATAGTAAGAAAACTAGACAGCTTGATATACAGTCAAACTTGTCTTAGCGACCCCTTCAGTATAACGACTTTGAATTGCATATTCCTTTTAGCTCACCTTAAAACTACAATAAAGGAAAAAGTAGAAATTTCTCAGTCATCTTTACTGTTTTTTTTTATTTTTGACAGGGACTTGTGAACTGGGATCATTTTGTTCAGACAGTTTTAGCAGATGAACAGATTGATTAGCAAGGTCATTCTTGGCGGTCAGGGGCCAAAGTTGAAAAGAGATACCTCAGACAATGGTATGTTAAAACTACAGCATATGCAAAGGTTAGGGATTATTCAGGTGATAGATTGAGTTGTCACCCTCTTCCATTAAGGGCCATCACTCTTATCAGACCAGATTTCTGATGCATTGAAATAGTAAACTACTATAGATTATCACCCTCATCTTGTTTAAGGTGGTACCATATACATGTACTTCAAGTAAAATTTGATCTGCTCGTTTAATTTTCTTATTTTTTTTGGCAGTGTGTTTTAATATATCCACTAATAGATATCAAAATTTTAGCAAATTCCAACCAACAGACTCAGAGCTATAAATTCACCAGCCACATAGCAGCTTTTCTCTCTGTGGTTTTGATCACCGAGATGCTTGAAATCTGCATACAAACATCATATGATCAAAACATTCAACTGATTTTAAAGAGTTATCTCCCTGTAGTGTTAGGTACCACCTTAAGTGTTTTTGGTATTTTTACTTACAAGACTTTTAAATTATCTGGCTATCTTTTAACTATGATCATTTCTTATTAAGGTTATTCTACTTATCTTGTGCATTAAATTATTGATATCTACGTTTTTATTATAAAATTATTGAGTACTGGTTTTGTACACTTGTATTCTAAAGTCGTCCAATCAGAATGTTTTATTTGATAGATACAAGTACGAGTTCAAAACTTATACTTGCACTTACAAATTCATATAATTTAATTTGATTTGAATATTTCCATCTGATTGGCAAATCCGTCTGGAGAAAATTTTGGTTATACTCGATAACCTGGGTTGGTATTGTGACGTCATCAACGTGTTCATCCGCCAACGACAAATTCAAATAGTCACATGAAATAATCGTAATTAAAATCGAGGAATTATTAAATTTTGTTTAATTATAATTAAATTATAAGGAATATTTGAAATTGTTGAACAGGTTATACTTGCATAACCTGGTTTGGGTCAGTTTACGCTTTTCATAAACGCTTCGCGGTTTATTAAGCATAAACTGACCCAAACCAGGTTATATCGTATAACCTGTTCAACAATTTCAAATATTCCTTAAATAAATTCATGGATATCAATTTTCATAGTGGGAGGAAAAATGTTATTTTCGTAGATCCTGTGCTATAATCCGTACATCTATATACAATGAGAAATATTTAAGGCCATAAAAAGTTAATTTCTTGGTTCTCAGGCCCGCCCGCATGTGGAAATTCTTCGCCGCATTGCCGATTTTATTGCAAAAATAGTAAAAAAAATAATTAAATGCGGTAGCACTGTCCGTACGGAAAAAAAAACTGCATCCGTTTTTTCTCTTATATCGCGTGGTCGGTGAAACGCTTTAAAACGCATCATGCTTAAATGAAAATTAAAGCATCGTTATGACAATGTATAAATAAAAAACGTGTTTCCGTTTGACATTTAGACAAAATGTCAATCGTTTCTGTGCAAATTCATCACAAATGTTTGCCAGTTTGACCAGGGAACATAATAGGGGGCTTCTCCGAAGCTTGTACCTTATTGGAATTGTTTACGGAGATAAAAAATGGTACGTTGAGACCAGTGGATTGGACGTTTCCATAAAAATTAACCACTTGTGATGTTTCTGCCACCATCGGAAGAAATAAAATTGAAATTTTCAATAAAGTAATGAAAAGATTTATACATTGCCATATTTTTACAAAAAAAAAGAAGAAAAAATGCCTCCCTCATCACTTTTTACCGCAGTAAAAGGATAAAAAAAAATGCCGCCCTCCCTCATCAATTTTGACAAAAAAGGGCCAGAGAACCAAGTAATTAATTTTGCATGGCCTAATGTTGAATGTTTTTGCAGGCATTATATGATGGTTTAAACGATGTGAATCCTCAATACTGGAGAGATATTATAGCAATACAGAAGAACTGGATCGGTCAGTGTACGAGAACTACAATTGACTTTGTGTTAAAGGTAATACTGCTTCTAGTTTATACAGGGTATGGAAAAAAAAATATGCAGCGAGTTAGCTAAGAATATACAGCGAGTTAGCTAAAATATGTATTAAGAAGAGTTTGAAGATACCAAAGGTGTAATCAGAATCCGTATATCGAAGAAGAACAGACAAAACAATGGCCAAACGAAAAAAGTACAAAAGGACAATCAATGATCTACAAAATATACACATAAAGCTAAAGATCGAGTAACACGAACCTCACTAAAAACCGGGGATGAACTCAGGTGATCTGGAAGGGTAAGCGGTTCCTGCGCCATCTTTTTCCCTTGATAAAGACCTTTTAGGTAAAAATTGTTTTATTATGAATAAGTGAGTGATTATTGTTTTGTGCCAAATGAACAGACAACACAATGACCAAAAGATACCAAAGGGAGGTAATCAGAATCTGTAAATCAAAGAAGAACAGACAAGACAATGACTGAAAGATACCAAAGGGAGGTGGGGCCCGGGTGGCTCAATGAGTTAGGTCGCTGGATCTAACAACTCATACAAGCCTATCACCAATACGGCGTGGGTTCGCGCCCGGCTTTGTAAATTACAAAAAAGGGTGCACTCGACTCGCAACCGTAAGTGATAAAGTTTACCAGTTGCTTGCCCATGGTCGGTGGTTCTCTCCGGGTACTCCGGCTTCCTCCACCACTAAAACTGGTCGCCATGATATAGCTGAAATATTGTTGAAAGTGGCGTTAAACACCAAAAATCAATCAATCAACCAAAGGGAGGTAATCAGAATCTGTAAATCAAAGAAGAACAGACAAGACAATGACCAAAAGATACCAAAGGGAGGTAATCAGAATCTGTAAATCAAAGAAGAACAGACAAGACAATGACTAAAAGATACCAAAGGGAGGTAATCAGAATCTGTAAATCAAAGAAGAACAGACAAGACAATGACTAAAAGAAAACTAAACATACATATAAAACTAAAGATCAAGTAACACGAAAAACTAACATATATATGTAGATGTTTTGTAGGAGATGATCGTAAACCAGTATAAAAGTCATGATCTCCCACACTTGTAGCGAGTATGCCAACTATATCGACAGTTGGATATGAAAATTACACTTAATGTTCTAAATTGCATACGTAGCGTAGGGTTTGAGCCCCGGTTTGGGTCTAACCGAAGACAAAATTGGTATTTGCTGCCTTTCTGCTAAGCATGCAGCATTATAATGATTAAGAGCAAAGACTGGTTGACTTGTAATAAGGACAATATGTCCCAATGGAGCGACATGTCTTCTCACAAACTGTTGTTTTAGTGAAATAGTACTATAAACATACAATAAAGTGTGTTGGTCTATAGTACTATAAACATACAATAAAGCGTGTTGGTCTATAGTACTATAAACATACAATAAAGCGTGTTGGTCTATAGTACTATAAACATACAATAAAGCATGTTGGTCTATAGTACTATAAACATACAATAAAGCGTGTTGGTCTATAGTACTATAAACATACAATAAAGCGTGTTGGTCTATAGTACTATAAACATACAATAAAGCGTGTTGGTCTATAGTACTATAAACATACAATA
>MJUT01037614.1:553415-565629 GCA_002080005.1 Gigantidas platifrons
GATCGAGTCCCATCCGGTATTTCTCAACATATACATGTACTTCATATGATTTGATAAAATCTTTCACTTTTTGATCACTAACCAAGCTCTTATTACTGATCACGATTATTTAAGGAATTATTCCCGTTCAAGTCGTTTTGTGAAATTTGTTTTTCTACCGGTAAAAAGGATCCGGAACTCCTCGCGTCTTTCCCCAAGTGAAAAAACAAATGTGTTTTTCTCTTGGGGAAAGGCGCGAGGAGTTCCGGATGGGTAAAAAGAACTAAAGAGTTCATCTAAGGGAAGTAACTCTGCTTAGCAAAAATAATACATGATTTCAAAAAAATATTTCTGTGTGAATATGCGAATTTTTAATTAAACATTAGGACAAATTAAATAAAAAACACATTAAAGAATGTTTTCGTGGTCGTTTAGTTCGCGTATATTATGATTTTCATTTTTTCCCGTCAAATCATAAACTTAATTCCCCGCTTGTAATCCCTTAATAAACGTCAGTGTTAGTGTAACACCCATATATGCATATGGTAATATCTTATGAATATGCATCAAAAACATTCGGAACTGTATTTGACTTTATATCTATGTAGGAGCCCGTAATGTAAGCACACCTGAAATTTTTATTTACCGCCATTTTTGGCAACAACTTCCAGGTAAAATATGGAGTTATTTGCCCTTTGTTTTACCGTTCCTAGTCTATGGTCACTAGTAAACTAAATTTCTATTTTCAGACAAAGTTGGTAAATAATTATATGTACATAAGCATAAAGTTTTGCACATGCTTGCTCATCCAAGATCAAGGATATTTAATTAGTGATTAGCTTTGCGAGCTTTCCAGGCAGTGCCTCTTTCATATTATGTTCAGGGGTGTGGAATTGCCATGCCCGACTCGTCTGACTTGTACATAGAACCTGCCGGACAAGTAAAAATAATTTCTAATTAAAGTACTCTGGGAAGACAATTCCTCAAATGATATTATATCGTAAATATTGACGGTTATAATATAGATAAATGTTGGGTTTTTTTAATTGGAAACGATCACGTCAGTGGTGTTCCGAAAGCAGCTAAAAATAACCAGAATTGTACAAGTTCTAAGTTGAGTATTACGACCCGATTGCTATGATAATTGTACTGCATTTACATGTACTTAACGATAACCGGGACCGTGTAACAGGTTTTTACTGGAGTTCCGAATGTGACGTTTCCTTGCTTGTCCATAGCTTTAGGCCTTACATCCGTGAACGTATAATGCAAATCGGGTTGCATTCGTTACAATGGACAAATATTTGATAATAAAAAAAAGAGACTGGGAATGATTCTGGCCACAATGAACATCACGAGAAAGTTAAACGTAAAACACTAGGTGACTAGCGGAAAAGGACACAAAATGTGAGGAAGTGGCTAGCCGATTTCTCATGTTTACTGCTGGATTCTGATGGTGTCTCATATTGAAATATCTGCAGAATATACTCTCATTTTGCTGACAAGAAATCATTAATGTTTATTGGCAAAATCGTGGACAGGATGGATACCTATTCCCACCAGTCATCTACAAAGTATGAAGACACCACTAAACTAAATACTAGTACAAATGTACATGCCTGTTTTGATTGATAAATCCATTGTCAAGGTTAATCAAATTGGACTTCATTGATATGAGATTTGTTTTCAACACAGCTTATTCTGTATCTAAAAACAACCAGCTATTCTCTGACTGCATATATATTCCATCTGAAATCCAAATTTAAAATGGCCTTCATTTGGGCAGTGATCACTTACGCAGGGATGTTTGTGTTAACTTTATTAAAACTATATTTAAAATTTTACGCAATGACGTAATAGACAATATAAACAAGTTCAATTTAGCAACTGTGTTTATAAGTATCAAATGTTTGTACAAAAAACAGGACAAGTAGGATTTTGTCCGGACAAGTAACTTTTTTCTGATGACTTCCCCGGGGACAAGTAGAACATTTCAGTATTTCCACACCCCTGATGTTTCAGCAGTTTGTTTGCCTGTACAGGTAGATGATAATGTTTGTCCATGCTTCAAAAAATAATCGGAGTTAGAATTAAGTATCACATCGGTGTTTGATTTCGCTTTATATGCAAGCGCACAAAAGATATACACGCAAAACAACAATAAAATGAAACCGAACTCCACGGACACGAAAAATATCCGGAAAGTAAAAAAAAAAGCGTACCATGCCAAGAAATTGCCTCCGGTGAAATTTTGCAAACACCCCACTGAGCCAATTACATGGATGATTATCATCACCTACTAATCTATGATAACTGTTGACCTAGCATGTGGAGATTGAAGCAATTCACACAGCTGTACATAGGCCTGAAAGTTTGACCTTTATATAATATCTTAGATCAGCCAAATACCCTCTCAGTAATAAATAATTATGTAGAAAGTTTTATTTCTGTTTTCTTTGTTGAAAAGAAAAGTTCTTTTAAATGACGAGTTACTGAATAAATATTTTAAGGACAGCATATATAAATATGATATTCTTATATTTACGCCATAGTTTACAAAATTGTTACTAAGCGACTAGCATAATCTCTGTTTAAAATTTTTCATTTTAATTCAGAAGTCATAAGAAAATGAGTATAAAATTCGATTTGCTTTTTATTTTTTATTGTGCTTTAAACAAAATTAAGATGAAAATTCACCAGATATTAGATATTACTTTTGGTTCGAGTCTATAATATTTACAAAAACAAAGGTACCTTCAGGATATTAAAATAAAAGCTGCAAAACGTGCCTAAATTGTTTACGGGGTAAATTTCTATCACTGTTTAAAATTCTTTTAAATGCTATTTTATTACTAATTTCGTTTTTAGATTCTATTAAAGAAAATCATAATAAAATTCATAATATTGGTCACCTTAGTAAACCTCTTTTCTACTGGTACCATCATATATTAATATAACATATACAAGTGCATACAGATTTAGAAACCAGTCAATATAGAGGGAAATCTTACAACAAGTCAATATAGAGGGAAAACAAATTATTTCCAATGTAAATGTCAAAACTTTATACCAACACTATCAACGTGTGAGAACACAACAAAGAATTGAACCTAGTTTCCCACAGGCGATTCTAATTTTGCTGATCGATTGTATATGTGACTCATAATATAATCTATAGTTCTTTGACTCTCCCCCTTTTTAGACTTTTCTCTAAATTCTGACAAGTGAATACTGTTATCTACAATACTTTACTTCATGAGTATAATCATTTGCAAATTACGCTATGTTTGGAGTAAGTTTGCCTAATACTGAACATCAGCTAGCTTTCCTTCACTATCACTATCGACAGCTTCAGCAGGAAAATATGTTTTATCAAACATGCATTAAAAACCAACAACAACAACTAGAAGAGCTGAAGGCAAAAGAAATTCCATGCACTCCGGCAGAAAAAAAGAATCGGCGCACTCCACTGGCAGCAAAAAAGAATCAGCGCACTCCACTGGCAGCAAAAAACAACAATGTCTCTGAATCAGAATTACAAGAAACACCACCAACTTTAAAACCATATTTTGAGTTGAAGCACAGTGAAAGAGCCCACAGAAATATTGAAATTAAGAGAAAATTTTCTGAAGTGGCATCATCTTTATATAGTGACATTACATCAGTTAAAGTTGAGCTTGAGTTTCACAATGGAAAGAAGAAATACTTCTACCCGAGGACACCAGCATCAGATGACAACTCTAACTCTGAGTTGAAATATTCCAATAGAATTAATGACAGAGATATAATACAACAAGTGGTTATGATCAAGGACAGATTCCGCATTTCTGATGATGCCTTACATGAACTCCATATGGTCGGGAGTGTATTGCCCAGTAAGCACATGCTAGTTGAAGAAAGAAAACGTTTAAACACTGTTGTACCAATTCACGTGCATCCAGGTGTAAGTATTGTTCAATGAAAAATAAATTGTTAACTTTCTTATGTCTGTAATCCCCTAGGGTAGAGAGAAATGAAGTGGTTCATTGAAAAAAAAAATGATCTGATTGTAAAAACATATTTGATGTATTCACACTGGATTTTTGTATTTATTAGTTTTTTTTTATTGATGTCTATATATAAGACCTTTAGTTTCATACATATCCTTTTACGTTTCAAAGTGATGCTAGTGTACATGAAGATATTGAGAGCCAGAAAATGTAATTAAAGATCTCTGCATTGAGCAAGGTTTTCACCTTACAGTAAAATCTTGTTATGTGTTTCACTAACACAAATAAACATATATCAAATCTTACCTCTGTCTGACCTTTTTGTTTTGTTTACGAAAATGACTATTTTCTGTATTTAAAAAATAAGTTTCTAGATATATACAATGATATTTATAGCAAGAAAAAAATTATCCTGCTTTTCTGTCCCAATACGGTAGAAAAGGTGCTTGCCAATCTAGGATTTTCTTTCATGGTTTGCAAATCTATATTAAATTTAACTGTGTTGGTTGTATTTTCCATTATAGTAGTCAACTACCATGTGGTATGAAAATGCATGCAAGAATATTATAAAGGTACATTTTACTTAAATTTTGCAGGCAGCTAATGATTGCAGTTATAGAGGAATCACTGACATTTTGGAGTATATCCTTAAAAAAAAATACCAAGAAGAATTAATTGAACCTGGGTCTCTAGATCTAAAACTAAGATTTGCTTGTGATGGTGCAAAAATATCAAAAAAACTCAATTCTGTAAGAGGAGTGATGAAACTGCTACATGACCGTAGTGATGTTAATAACGCAAGCATGTCACCTGATGATGAACATACTTTATTCTTCTTCACGGGTAAGTATAACTTAAAAAGAAATTTACACTGCTAGAAGTTATTAGAAATAACTTTATTTTCTACTTACAGACAATAGTGATTATAAACCAGACTCTTATAACCTTAAAGTTTATGAATATGTAATTAAAGATGATAATTTTGTGACATAAATAGTTCAAAATTGAGTTATATTCTTTCCTGTATACATATCATTGTCAATAACTAGAGGCTCAGTGAAAATATTGGTCTCTCAAGGCCTGTGCTGCAGAATATAATGCATAGATCAGAGGCAGATTTAGAGGGGGCCCGGCCCCCCTTATGGAGCCACATTTATGATTATTGTATAGACTTTATACAAGTCTCACTCCTAACGTTACTTAGTTGGTGCCCCCCCCCCTTTCAAAATCCTGGATCCACATCTGTAGATAAACTAATGTCTACTTGATACATTACTACCCAAATTTTAATTTGTAAAATCTTTGATTGAACAGGGGAAGAAAACCATTATTCCTTGAAGAAATGTGGATATCAGACATTTTTAGAGATGGCAAGAATCCAGGAAGAAGGACTTGAAATAAATGGAAAGAAGATAAATGTTGAATGGTAAATTACCTCCCCTTGTAAATGCCAAACTTTCACTTCACTATACAGACCACCCAAACATAATGTTTTTATAATGAGTACACATAATTTGCTTTTATTTCTCTATATATGGTATGAGTAATATAAACAAACATATTTGTTTTTTGTTTATTGTTTTTGCAAATAAGAAAGTTGGTTTTCCCTTTTGAATTGTACATCAAAGTTTCAGAGATAAAATAATATGTTATCAAAATATTGATTTATTAAGAATACTAATATGTACTTCCAAAAGAAAATTCCTCATAAAAACTAGTAAATTATTTTTCAGTGTAATAATCATGTAAATGCTATACTTTTACAGGATCTTGACATGTGACTGGAAAGCCCTCTGCCTTTTAAGAGGAATAAATGCCGCAAACAGTGACTACTTTTGTCTCTGGTGCCATTGCAGAAAAAAAGAGATATGCAATTTCAGCAGTAAGTTAAAATTAGTTTACTACAGATTTTTGATGTAATCTCAGTTCTGAATGTATGTCAACTGCAAGGACATAAACTGACATCCAAATTTCAGTACAAAAAAGTTGCATTAACTTTTAATTAAATGTTAAAAGATAAACTTATACAATTTAATTAAGGTTGTTATTACCTTTTGTACTCGGTACTACAAAATTATTCTAATTTTTTACCTGTGTGAATTATTATATTTGTTATACCAGAAACGATAAATATATTTTTGGTATAACACTAGAGACACGTGCGTGTGAATCTAAGAAGTTTATTGTGTCGTAGATCCAGCTTATTTGTTAATTGTAAAATGTATTGATTTCAATAATATGATAAAAGAATGTATACATCTGCAATGGGAGACATCAATTTCTTTTTAATAGTCAAAGAATGGCCAATTCAACGCACGCAAAAGGAACAGGCTGAATCTGTAGCCGACTGTAGTCTTGGATATATAAGACAAGACATGTGCACATTTATTGATTTTACCAGCATGGCACCTGACGATCTTCACTTGCGTATCAGATTGTCACTGAAGTTGCTTAATCAGGTATGTCTGCTTTTCAAAGTGTATATTTCTTTCTTTCTATTTTGTGGTTGATAATTGCTATTCTTATTATATAGGAAATACCTTTACTACATGTATATATGTGTATTTGTCTGATTGACTTGTTATGTTTGCAATCACTTATTAATGTTTACTGCCAGATTTGTTCCTTTTGTGTTTCACTATATCATAAACTGGCTACATTCTTGTCAATTAATGTACAATGTATTTAGTACCACAATGCTTAGTACAAAGTTCAAAATATGATACCACTTTGTTATCTCTATGTTTGATTCTTATAACTGTTTATATCAGGTTGTAACATGGGCGATTGATCAGAAAAATGAAGACAAGTTGGAGGCAGAAATGAAAAGGATTGGAGCATCTTTTAATTTATGGGAGGAACGTGGGGATGACAAGTCAAGTAACAGCATTAAGAAATGGTCGCAGCCATCAGGTATGTTTGATTGATTAGATTAAATAGCCTAAGCCATTTCTCTATATATTAGTTTGTTTTTGTATATATACATGTACAAGAATTCAAAATTAGCAGGGGCCCGGGTGGCTCAATGAGTTAGGTCGCTGGATCTAACAACTCATACAAGCCTATCGCCAATACGACATGGGTTCGCGCCCGGCTTTGTAAATTACAAAAAAGGGTGCACTCGACTCGCAACCGCAAGTGATAAAGTTTTAACAGTTGCTTGCCCATGGTCGGTGGTTCTCTTCAGGTACTGCGGCTTCCTCCACCACTAAAACTGGTCGCCATGATATAGCTGAAATATTATTGAAATTGGCGTTAAACACCAAAAATCAAATAAATCCAAATTAGCACATAAATACAGGTTTTCAAAGTACATGTACATTAAAAAGTTACATTTTTTAAGATGGCCCTTTGAGCCAGCTTTCAGTTTTCTAGATTTTTAAATATGTGTGTAAGAGATTTTAATATTTTGTTGTACATTTCAGGTGACGAGCTTAGAAAAATTATCAAGTATTCACAACTCCATAATATACTTGACAACAAAAAGGACAAGCACTTGGTCAGTGTCGAAAGTTTGTCTGTGAACCAGTTAAAGAATGAGCTTGTACAAAGAGGACTTTCCAACAAAGGGAAAAAGGGTGAATTAGTTGCAAGATTGAAAGAAGCTGTAGGAAATTGTAAGGTAGTATTATGTTTTGGTTAAGATAAAATTCTCACAACTATATACATCTTTACTTCTTACGAGGAAAATATGAACTGCATGAAAGGCATTGAGGAAAAACAGGATAGGCACAGCAAAATGCTTAACAGTTTAATAATAAAAGCAGTATAAACATTAACATAAACATATTTTTATTGCCAATCAAGGGCCCACTAAGGGCATCAAGAAATACATGTAATGACAGGAAAGACATTGATTGCATAAATAAAGAAGAAGATATACAAAATAATAAACAGTAAACATTATTAAAATATACTGCATGTTTACTGACAAGATTAATTAATCAAATCCATCTCTGATAAATTTACCAACAGCATTCAAGGTATTCTTGTCTTCAGAAGACATCAATTAAATAAATTGGCCTTCATCATCAAGTAATGAAAAATTTTGAACTTTATCAGAAATAAATTTAAATAAAATATCTCGCCCTTGACTAAATTTTGAACAACAAGAAATAAAAAATCGCATCTTCAATAAGGCCAGATTGACATTTGTCACATTTTCTAGGTATATTTAAATATCTTCCAATTTCGATTTTCAATTTGTGATGAAATTCGTAATTTGCAAAATGATTTTCTAATAATTCAAGATATTTCTCAAATCCAAAATTCTGTTTAAATTTCAAGTAAGTACCCAATTTTCCATCAACTAAATAATTTTTCTTGGAATACCAGTTATCTAAATACCTTTGCCTAAGATTTCTATCAATTAACGTTTTAAATCTATATTTGCTAATATTTATAATGTTTTGTGAAATTTTCAAAAAAATCTTTGATTTTTTCAACAACTGAAAACCATGAAATTACCTTATTTCTGTTCATCTCTTGACTACATAAATAAGCATCTTCCAAAAAAACAAAACCAGTATCATTTAAAGCCCAACTAGAATGTTATAAAACATTACATAACATTAGAATGTTACTTTTTAACTGGAACAATTGAACAAACAAAATGTAAATACAAGAAATGATTCATTTCACAATAAACAGTTGATAACAAAAACTTTCTTTTTACAGTTTAGAAAGAAGGCCAATGCTAGCCGCCTGCTGGTTTCATTTGAATATGAAGATGAAGATGATGATGAGATCAGTCTTGATGTTAATGCCCTGCAGACACTTTGGGGTGATTTTCACACTCTGATGGAATCTCTGCGAGCTTTTCCAGGTTCTGAAGAATATAAAAATCCAGAATTATTCATGCAAGAAGCGAGAGAGTGGGCACAAAACTTTCGTAAATATACATTTGACGAAGATGTTACACCCTACCTTCATGGTAATTTAAAAACTTTATTATGTACACATCAAGAAAGAACATATGTTATCTGTTAAATGATGTTGCAATACATAACTGAGTGCATATGGTGTTAGAAAAATTGTCATGCATTTATGTATCTTATAACATTTTGTCCTAAAATTGTAGCATGTTTAACCATCTATGCTAATAAAACTTATTGTTTACATTGACAGATTTTTATTAATCTTATTGTGAAGATTCTTAATTTCTATTTTATTCTTTAAATGATATATGTTTTTTACAGCTATGGTGTATCACGTGCCATATTTCCTGGAAAAGTACAGATACCTGCATGATATTGGTGTTGCTCAAGTAGAAAGGAAAAATTATGACCAGAGAATGGCATATTTTGATAGCACCAATAGATATGGTGGGAAACACAAAAAGAAAATTTCAGAGCAGGTATAAATATAGAAAACTATCTTACCAATCTTCAATATACATTGACCTTTAATTTACTTGTTTTTCTTTCTGAAAAAAAAAATTACAATAAATAATTTGTCTCAAAGCATATATATATTTGTATCACAAAAGTGTGAATGAACCAGACAAGTTTATTGAAATTAGAACTGTGAGTGACCTCACTGAGTGATAACAGCTTGCAGTTTAGTAGGAGTTGCGCTTACAAGGTACCAGCATCCCCCCTTTTTGTGAAAGTATTAGTTGAATTATCTCCCCTTTTAAATTTTGGACAGCAACCATATTCCTTCATGCACATCTTCAGGTAGTGTACTACAAGTGTGTAAAGTTTCATAAAAATCCAATAAGCCGTTTAGGAGGCGTTGCGCTTACAAGGTACATGGACGGACAGGGTGATACCTATATCCCCCCCCCCAAACTTTGAGATTTTCTTCCCTTGGTACATTAGATAAGCCACTTGGATATGGAATTGAAAAGTTAAAAAATAAAACAATTTTTTTTTGGGTTCTTTTGCAGATACTAAAGAGAGAAAATAGACTATTGTGGTCAAGCCTAGAAGGAGTAAAAAGAAAAGTCAGAAAATACACACATCAAGGAAATCAGTAATACCTTCTTTTAGATATGTCACCAGTCACCATATTTTTTCTGGCTCGGGTGAATGTTAGCTGCAACCATGGAGGTCCAACTACATATTCTTCAACTGGATTACACATATCTGGTCTTGCTGTTTCACTCTTACCATCAAAGTGACATCTATTTAAAATTTAAAGTGAAAAATGTAAACTATAAATCATGTTTATACTTGTAAGTTGTTACAACAAACAATTTAAATACATTAAACGGTACTGATCAAACCTTTTTTCATGAAAATGAATAATAAAAATTTCTGAAAATATTTTAATTATTGTATGAATTTATGATTTAAAATACTGATATAAGTTTTCATGTGCTGTATTAAGGTCATGTTTGTTGAACTTACTGCAGGTATATCTACATCTTTTTTTTTACACTATACAGTATATTAAATTTCATGTGTTTTGTATGAATATTGTTTAAATAGTTTTTTATGTGTATTATTGAACATTATATATATTTGTTATTTCGATTCAGATGATTAAATGCAATAAACAATTGTTACTACCTTTGACAAGCTGAGTGGTTAAAATTGGTTCTCTGTTTGTATCCCCAAGAGAGGTGGATCAGTTCCTTGAAGGAGACATAGGTCTGAGTTGATGTATGGTAGCATCTTGAGTCCCAACCAGGGCCTAGGGCACGAGTAAGATCCTGACCAGTAATATAGCAATCAACATTGCCTTTTTCATTGGCAGGAATCTTTTCGAGACCTAGAGCCCTGAAATTGGTATCAAACTCCTCTTCCCGAAATGGCAATTTTATTGTAATTCTATCTTGGCGACCCATACTGCCATCCGGGGTATACCTGACCTCTGCCAAACTGTCAAAGATTACTTGGCGAAGAGCCATGCAGTCTGAGTTGACAGAAAATCTTAAAGGTATACATTTTTTGAGAGCTACCTTAACCATTGTACTACTGTTTGGGTTGGCCCTGTTGAGGTGGAGGTATGAATGCAGTTCTGGATTAAACTGCAACCTCACCCAAGTATTTGGACCATCCCAGTCAGACCACTTCACCAATATCTCCTCCTCTTCACCATCCCCTCTGCTTTCAAGGATGTCTTCAATCTTCCAAACTTTCTGAAAAAAACATAATGAAAAGTGTATGGAAGAGCAAGTGGTTGTCTAGTATTACATATAAATTTAGAGAACAAAGACATTTTTGTAATTCTTTTTGAGCATTTCTGATGTTTTTCCATTATAAAAAGGGGCCCAGGTGGCTCAATGAGTTAGGTCACTGGATCTAACAACTCATACAAGCCTATCACCAATACGGCTTGGGGTCGCGCCTGGGTTTGTAAATTACAAAAAAGGGTGCACTTGACTCGCAACCGCAAGTGATAAAGTTTACCAGTTGCTTGCCCATGGTCGGTGGTTCTCTCCGGGTACTCCGGCTTCCTCCACCACTAAAACTGGTCGCCATGATATAGCTGATATTGTTGAAAGTGGCATTAAACACCAAAAATCAAAATCAAATCCATTATAAAAAGACTAATAAAGTTTTAAGAATGTACTTTGTTGAGGTGGTTGGTGGTATTCAAAATGACTTAACAATCGACCAAATGTAAGCTTTGAAAAATTTCTGGATACTTTCCGGTGGCTATATTGTTGAGAGAAAAGAAACATTTCAAGATCTATGGAAATTTCACAATAAAACATATCTTGAATAGTGCGTGAACCATCATGAAACATTATTGTGTGTACACCTTGGTAACCGCAATTGTTTCAAAGTCGATTTCCTCTTTTTTTAAACAATTTAACTCAATTCCTATATAGACAATACATATTTATTGATAAAATGCCGGTCCCATTTTACCAAGTTGAAATTGCCAGATCCAGGATTTTTCTTTGACACAGGCACTTGGGGCATTGACCCCCCTTTTTTTCTCTTGGGGTTATATTTTTTTATGTGCGCAGTTTCACTTTCTTTCTCTTGTTTTTCATTTAGGGCCACCGGTACCCATAAACTACTATTATTGTAAGATCGGATTGATAAGAACACGGACACGTAAGGAAGTTGAATTTGCTAAAAATAAACATCGGAGAGAAAAGGGGGGTCCATCCCCGAAGCACCTTTGCCTTTTGAGTCCGTTTAACGTTCATTATTCCATCAGATTGTGCCCAATATAGTATAGTTCAACACGAGTAATAATTTCGAATACCGGAATAAGAGGTATACCCGATATCCAGAAAAGATTTATTTTTATTTACTCGAATACCGGAATAAGAGGTATACCCG
>MJUT01037614.1:578962-589706 GCA_002080005.1 Gigantidas platifrons
CGGCTTTTACATAACTTGTACTTTCGTTTGCCGATCAGACTTTCTTTATTCATTTTTCGGACTTTATTCCTGAAAAAAGCGAATATAATACACACTTCTTGCATTTTTAAAACCAATAAATACAGGTTCCATTCACGAAAGTACCAGTTATGTAAAAGCCGTAACAGAACAAGACTTCTCCGGCATCCGATTTGCGTATTATACTATGGTGTCAAAGGTCGCAAATTCCGCAAGTTTTTGTATAGGGAAAATCCGTAGCCCTATGGTCCGCCAAAAAAAAAAAGACAAAAAAAGGACCATGAAGGGCTACGGTTCCGCAGCTAATCCCAGCCCATTAATTGACATGAATTGATACCTTTCCATATTTTAGGAGGGGGTCCATCAGGGATTAGACCTTATCACTTGCATTTCACTAATTAATCAAGGATACCTCATTACAAAAACAGCTATACATGGACATAACTCATGTTATACTGTAGAACAGGGAATTTAAAATCAGATTTTAAGTTCCCTGTGTAGAAGTATTACTTTTTGTTCCAATTTCCAGGAAAGAGAAAAGATGAGAAATTTGCGGGTACAATTTTTCACGGTTTCCTCAATTTTACTGAGGGGGTACGTACATTTGTACGCTTGCCCCTCCTTCGGCCCCTCTTATCCTCTCTCCCGCCCCTAGTCTCACTTCTCATTTCTCCATATCTCTTTACTAGTGATATCCGGTACTATTTTTGTTTAATTTATCACGAAAATAGCGAATATTAGTACACTTCGAAAATTACTACTTTTGCATAATTATATGTATAACAATATCCAACTTTAATTTCATTTCTTATAAATGCGTGTCCGCTTCATGTGTGGCGCTTCAGTGTTTGTGCCGATCAATAAATCAATATGAATGAATGAACATCATTGGTCTAGTTAACGGTGATAGACAGATGGCACGGTTTCAATAAACATTTTCATTGGCTATCAGAATCAAGAATGAGCATATTTTCATTTGTTGTTGTGTAAATTTCGTTACGTTTCATTTCGTTTCGTTCCGTTTCGTTTCGTTTCGGTAAATTTCGTGACGTTTCATTTCGTTTCGGTAAATTTCGTTTCGTTTGGTTTTGTTTCGTTCAGTTTCGGAATATTTCGTTCCGCGCTTCATTTTGCATTTTACAGGTACCCAATTTCCCCCACTAATAAAATTGACCGCCACGATTTAACTGAAATATTGTTGAAAGTTGCATTAAACGCCATAACCATATACTCCCTTCTTTAGAGAGGATAATTTCACTGTATGTTGAACCATCTAAAGAGAGATGACTCGATTTCATTTCATCAACAGTAGTTTTGTTTGTATAGGAATTTGACAATTTTGTAACGGATGCGGGGAACTAGGAAATTATGTGACAAGATATTGTCACCACATCCAATGATGATAGATGCAAAGTTTGTCATCAACACTGCATAGTACGATGGATGAAAAGTTTGTCATCAACACTGCATAGTACGATGGATGAAAAGTTTGTCATCAACACTGCATAGTACGATGGATGAAAAGTTTGTCATCAACACTGCTTTCTTTCTTTCTTTCTTTCTTTCTTTCTTCAGTAAATCCTTCCAATTAGGAACACCAAGTTAAAACTTGTAAAAAATTATGTATACAGGACGATCGCGGTTAAACTCTATAAAAGATCTTCTTATATATACATTTAAAAGATAAAAAATATATAATGAGTCGTCTAGCCTCCATGCACACCACTGATGAAATATATACAGCACTAAAAGTTCAACGATATACAAGGTTCATGCGAAGCAGGTTATCTACATCTAAGAATATGACTACGTGCGAATATATAAAATGTTTATGTGGGAATCCACTCACATCTAAAAGCACTAGTGATGGTTTAAAAATGCTAGAGTATATTAAAAGCACACTATTCTTTGTTTAGCATTAAAACAGTTAGTTGCATACAATGATATTATTAAGTAAAATAAAAACTGATCTAGTCTACTGTCACTCATTTACGATTAAAATATAAAATATATTTTTCCATGTTGTTGATCTGGACTACTTGATGTAATTGCTCTTTAGTTTGATCCGTTTAATGTGTAGGGCCGAACACAAGTCGCTAGCCACCTTTGCAACCTCCACGAGAGCAGTTTTTGAATTGAAAATGTAGTGGTAGTTGCTGGCATCTACAATTAGTTTTGTGATATCTTTTGAATTTGAGAATATGTTATTCCATACCGATTGTCCAATATGTTTGATAGTAATTTCTTTCAGTTTTTTATAATGGATTTTACGTTCCTGGTGCATCATAGTGCAGCTAGTGAGTAAATGTATGGTATCTTCCTCATCCAGGCCACATAGCCGACAAGTTGGGTCTTCCTGTTTATTTGAGAATTTTGAAATATTGCTTTGGAGTAGATATGTACCAGTTGCTATTTTACAGTGTGTAATTGATCTTTTGACCTCAGTAACAGAAGAGCCTATCATTAGCCAGAGTAGATGGGGTTTTCCAATTTGTGTTTCGTTAAAACTGCATAGTACGATGGATGAAAAGTTTGTCATCAACACTGCATAGTACGATGGATGAAAAGTTTGTCATCAACACTGCATAGTACGATGGATGAAAAGTTTGTCATCAACACTGAATAGTACGATGGATGAAAAGTTTGTCATCAACACTGCATAGTAGGATGGATGAAAAGTTTGTGACTGTATCTGGTTGTAAAATAAAGTTAATTTCAGTTCAATAATTTTATTATCCGAAAAACAAATTTCATTATAAAAATCCAAAGAAATACACAATTTTACACAAGCCAAAGTTCCAAAAGAATGCCGATCTCACTTCTACAATTCCTTTCTCACATCTCGCTCCGCCCAGATTTCACCCAATCCTCCAATCAATGTCTTTCTCTCTTTTTCTATCTTTCCTGTTTATCACATACTACTGAATGTGTATACAAACAAAAGTTGACAAGTTGGACTGTGTTGGTACCGTTATTCTAACATGTGGTATCAAGTATAAAGATCAACATATCAGATCACATCCAATCAAAACGAAGATCGTGAGAAACGGTGTATGATCAAATTGCAGAAATAAAATGATTGAACACTTGTTTTGCTATAATTGATAATTAGAAGACCCATTAACTTAAAGGATTATAACAATTTGCAGTTGTTACAAAATCAATTCTCGTTTGAGTTAGATAACATATCGAATCCTGATTTTAATATGTTAATTTTATGTAATGTCACTGTATTCATTCGTCACAAAGAACAATTCTATTTTGTTTTTCCTCACGTATTTCTTGCCTACACCACATTGAAACTTTGGGTGAGGGTGATGGTGTTTAACGTCACTTTTTTTCAATGAATTTTATTGGGAATAATCCTCAGTACCCGAAGAAAACTACCGACCTGCCGCAAGTCACTGAAAAAATTTATCACATAAGGTTGTATGAAGTAATCTTATGTAGAACATATTTATCTTTGTGTTGAAGTTATTGTTATGTAAGGGGCCCGGGTGGCTCAATGAGTTAGGTCGTTGGATCTAACAGCTCATACAAGTCTATCACCAATACGACGTGGGTTCGCACCCAGCTTCGTAAATCACAAAAAAGTGTGCACTCGACTCGCAGCCACAAGTGATAAAGTTTACCAGTTGCTTTCCCAGGGTCGGTAGTTCTCTCCGGGTACTCCAGCTTCCTCCACCACTAAAACTGGTCGCCATGATATAGCTGAAAGTGGCGTTAAACACCAAAAATCAATTCAAATATTGTTATGTAAGATTATTGATCTATTTAAACAGGTTTTTTTTTGGGGGGGGATAGGCCTACTAATTACGTAGTTAAACAAAATCACCTCTAAAAACCAAATATAGGATTTTTTACACCGTAATGCACAATTGATATTCTTACTTAATTAGTTTAAACATATTTTTATTAAAAATAATTAATAAATATTGTACAATAAGATAAATTTCAATATGATATAATACACATAATTAAAGTGAATGGAAAACAAGTTTAATTAGAAATATACATACATACTATTTCTAAATACCTATAGGATATACATAAATTTTGTCAGAAGAATTAGCATAAAAGTATTAAGGGAGATAAGCGAACGTCGTCAGTGTCTATCGATCACCTGATATGGGTGGAAGTTGGTGTGTACACGGCAGTCAAAACTGGTCAGTCATTTGAACATTTTTTCACAGTGAATAACACAAAGGTAACGGAATTTACTTAATTTTATAAACATCATTTATTTATGATAAATTGTGTTTTGTCAACTTTTACAAGATGTTGAATTTTCACAACATTGTACGCAATATGGAAAACGAAAGTGAAAAAAAATAATAATCAGATAGTTTTGTTTAAAACGGTTAAACATAATATTTCAGATTATTTACGTCTTACATAAGTCGGTATATTTTAAACTTTAGATAATACAATCTTATGACAAGAAGAGAAAATACAAATAACCTTGATCAATATTTTGACCTGATATAAGACATACTATAAATACGGCTTTTACGGTTCAGTAATCGGAATGTCGCTGTGTGGGTTTCCCCATAATAAATTGGAAAAACCACAGGTACACGAAGACAGGACCCCCCCCTTTTTTGTACCCCTCCCCCTTATGTGACCTCATTTGCATATATACTGGGTTTACCTCATTCCGATGGTCTTACGGAAACACACCTTGTAAAATATACGATACCTATCGTTTGAATGAATCTGTATTCATACAAACATATTATGCTATGAACTAATAAACAAATAATAATTTCCTTTTAAAACAGGAGTTTTAACCTCGTGTTCAAGTTATCGATTGTTGACAGTTCTCCGATGGGACCTTTTTTCACCTTAACCTCGTTCCGATGTACTGGGAATTCCCTGTTATGGAGAGCCATTGGGGCTAATATGCTTGACTGCTTTGGCGGGTTATTTATATCAGATATATTTGAACCAAATAAAAGATTTTTTTATTATTTTAAAAATTCTGTATAACACACTTAGATGGAAAAAAGATTTAAATGTAAAAAACAAATGATTTTTTTTTAATTGTTTGGGATTAAATTTTATGCACTTTTTGGCAATTTTCATTTTAAATATCACATATTTTAGGAGTTGGAAGAAACATATGATGGTATAATTCCAAAAAACAACGCTTGATCTTTTTTTCTAAGTTGTTCACTCATGCCGTATATTGTTTTAATTCCAGTCGTATTATCGAACAAAATTCTCATAATTGTTAATCTGATTTTCCATAGTATTTTCTTGCGCACAACCATAAGTGCAACTTTATTGTCATTAGTAACTAGGAAGCTGGATATCAGACGAACACAAAACAGTTTTCACATGTTCAATAAACGATATCTATGTTGGTTTTTAAGATTTATCAAATGAGATGGCATATAAGGGTGAAGGAGAAGTTGAGATTTATTATTATATATAATAAAACGGCAAAAGCTTACCTGAAATGCAAGCATTTCCAAAAAGTAGGTGATGTAAATAAAGCATGTCGTCAGTGAAACGTGACCTGCATTCTTGGACCGGCGACTGTGTAAACGGAGGTACGCAAACCACAAAAAGAAAATACCTCGGAACGAGGTATAACACGGAATGAGGTGAAGACAGTATATATGATTTTTTGCACAAATATTAATTATTTAGACAATAAGAATATTTATTATTCCAATCAATGGGCCCACAATAGGGGCAAACAAATTGCATACATTGATTATTGTCATTGGAGGTATCGTCGATGCTTCTAAGTTCGTTATGATTGTAAGTTCGTGACATTCGGTGTTTCAGTCCCTTTTACTCGTGACATCATGAATAAATATTTACCTTCTGCAACGCGCAAGTAACGCTGACGTTTCCCAAAGTATATGCCACTTTTGGATGAAAATGGAACAGAAACAGGTAAGTTATTGCAGCTTTTTTAAAAATTTGGTGAAAAATGGCTGATTTCGTTATTACTTTTTCTTTCTTAACTAGATGTTCGAAGAATTTCTTGGGAAATCCCGTCAGTCGGTCTGTTGACATTCCAAATGATGAGTCACTATCTGCTTGAAGGTCACATGACGGCATTTTTCTTTGTATGGCCAAAGGAATTACTTATTTTGTTTTTTTTTTGTTGATATGTTTCTTAGCTCTATAAAATGTTATTTTCATGAGTGATTTTTCAATGAAATAACAAGTAAAAATTATAAAAAATATATTTAAGGCCATTATATAAAAAATTCTGTTGATATCCCTTAGCCTTACTAAATTATCATACAAAAATGTTATCTTTGTCTTTTATTTACAACTCACAGCCGTACCAGTATACTTGCCTATGGTCTGTGGTTCTTCACAATGGCCATTCTTATTTATGCAAGTACAAAAAATGTAAGTGCAATTTTATTTCTTTCCTAATATTATAATCATTGTTGTTTTCATCGTACTGTAATATACGCAATTGCCGAAAATAAAAATACAATATGCGTGGCCTCATCTATTGTCAGATTGTTTGGGCATGTGTGCATAATGAGGCGGTACATCAGGGTCACGAACTTACAAGCATGGCCGCTTTCATTTCGGAAATAGGTCACGTTACGGATATTGATGCTGGTCCTATTCTTTTCCGAGTTATTTAAAAATTAAGGGTATAAAAATATTTGCAAATATCTAGAGAATGTTAACAAACAGTCAAATTAATTTCTGGTATGAGTATGCAAAACTTTTCCTTGCTAAACAGCTTAGGGTAACGAACTTACGATCATCGAGTATAATTATACATATATATATAAACATAAATATACAATATCTCTTGTCGGGATCAGAGCCTTAAAATTTTTATTAATAATATAAACATAAAGAAAAACAAATATTTCAGTATCATAAACCCTGTTTCAGTTTTCTTGTCTCAAGGCACTCTATTATATATTTTCCAAAAATATTAATTATTGAACGATCCTCATTGGTAAATAAATAATAGAATTTTGATATATCTGACCACAGGGACTTGCTCCCGGTGAATAAAAAGATCGACTATCCACATATATACACTAGACAAGGGAGATACAAATGTCGTCGGTAGCCACGCTTCAACTCATTTTATTTCCATTAATACCTTTCATCTCACCGCTAGTCCTCCTTAATTCGTTTAACAAGATGTTTATCTAAGAATTACAACAGCAGTTACCTTGATTAAACCCTACTCGACTTCAAAAAATAGCTTCATTCAATCCAAATCATCCTTTTCAACATCCAATGATTACCAAAACGAAACTGACGACATTGAACTTACGTTCGGGCTTACTCGGGGTTTTTCTTTCATGCACGATAACTCCAGTTGCAAAACCGCGGGAATTTGTTGGCGAAACTTTTAATATATTAAAGCGGGATTTTGAATGTGAATGAACTGGAGTTATCGTACATGAAAGAAAAACCCTGAGTAAGCCTGAACGTAAGTTCAATGTCGTCAGTTTCGCTTTGGTAATCATCGGATGTTGAAAAGGATGATTTGGAATGAATGAAGCTATTTTTTGAAGTCGAGTAGGGTTTAATCAAGGTAACTGCTGTTGTAATTCTTTGATAAACATCTTGTTAAACGAATTAAGGAGGACTGGCGGTGAGATGAAAGGTATTAATGGAAATAAAATGAGTTGAAGCGTGGCTACCGACGACATTTGTATCTCCCTTGTCTAGTGTATATATGTGGATAGTCGATATTTTTATTCACCGGGAGCAAGTCCCTGTGATCTGACCAAGGATTTATATAATAGGAAGGATATGAAACTTCGGGATATTTAACATAGATTGTATGTAAGTATGTAGAGTGGCGAGATTACCCATAGTGCAATTCGTTGACGATGCGCGTGCCTTGATTAATCGGGTGGAAATTTTCATCGCTTCAACATTTTAAACCAGTATTTGTAAGTAAATAAAACCATAATTACAGGTATAAAGTGAAAATATTTGTTTAAATACTAATCATTGATAAAGTATCGACTTTTTGTAGATGCATCGCCCATATTTCATCAATAATTGACATTAATCGATTTTTCCTTTTGACCTTCATAATTCCGCCTATTATGAGCGGTCAAGACTCGAATTTAAATTTCATAATCCTCTCTTCTCTCATCATGCCGAATATTGAAGCGTAGCCGTCATTTTTGTGATAATATAAATAGTTTTCAATGAATAGAAGGAGTTTTATTGAAAACAGTGCTCCCGATTTGTATTTATTAAGGATTGTTTACATCATTTGTCAAAATGGCGGCGTTCTGGGCGGAAATGGGGGTGGCCTATTTAGAAATCAATAAACTCCCTTGTTTGCATGAAATCGACATACCAAAGTGTACAAATGTGTATTCGATATATAGAACAGAACTTGGCGTGATTGGTTTCTTTCTTTTTTTATCATTTTTAATATGCTTTTAGAGGTATAAAACTCTACTGTACTATTTTTTTAATTTTACGTGTATGAGGGGTGATACAACATTTAAAAAAAAAAAACTTTCCTATTGAACCTATATCGGCAAATCCAAGGATTGTTTTGTGTAGTGTAGTATATAGACGATGTATAACACGAACTTTGGTGTAATTGGTTGATTTTCATACGAATTCTCAAGGCATTTAAAACTGAATGAATTAAGTTTTGCTCTGTTGTAGCATAAAACCTAATCTCGGCCTACATAAAACCTCGCCACACGAGATAAAGCGAGAAAATACGAGATTCATATCCTTCCTACTATATAAATCCTTGATCTGACATTATTGAAATTAGAACATACTTCTGAAATTTTCTGAAAACAAATCTTTCTACTATTATTATATATGGGGCAATCGATTAAAAAATGATATTCATACTCAATTTTTTGTGTTATGCACAGTTTCCATAATCGTTCTTTGGTTTCCAAGTTTTTATATCTACCAATTTCAATCATAAGAGGATGTGCACTAATTCTGATTTTACAAATTGCCTGTCTTATTTTGAAATCATTAAGAAATGTATATTTTTCTCTAATAAAATGTTCCTTGAATGTAAAATATGTACGGAGTTTTCCCTTTTTGTCTTCATTTATACATTTTTTTAAATTATACCAATAACTAAGAAAACTATCACATAATTTTTTTTTCACATTGTTACATAGAGTGCCTACATAGACATTAACATTTGATATATTCATCTGATTTAATATTAGTAATATACTAGAATACCATGTATTTGTTTGACATAAATTCAATTCCTTATTACAAACAAAAGCATCATAAAGTAAACCTTCTGATAAATTATTAAGCCTGTGAAAATACTTCAACATTGACAGAATTACAGAGAAATAAATAGGGTATCGTTCCAATTCTGGCATAACTGCAATGTTACTTGCTTTTCGATTAACACCAAGAATATATTTCATAAATCTATTGTGTGACTTTTCAGTTATTCCAGATGCATATACTTTATCTAAAATATATGTATACCAACATAATACATATTAACTGATTTAATGCATATTCACAATCCTTGTGTAAACCCGACTAATAAGCGAAGCCAATATGCATTAAATCAGTGATTATGTATTATGTTGGTATACATATAGTCTAAATAATTAATATTTGTGCAACAAATCATATATATGCAAATGAGGTCACATAAGGGGGAGGTGTACAAAAAGGGGGGTCCTGTCTTCGTGTACCTGTGGAAAAAACTATATGTTTTTTCAGTTGTGTGTATCGGTAAAAGGTAATGATTTGATTTTGATTTCATTTTTGGTGTTTAACGCCACTTTCAACTATATTTCAGCTATATCATGGCGACCAATTTTAGTGGTGGAGGAAGCCGGAGTACCCGGAGAGAACCACCGACCGTGGGCAAGCAACTGGTAAACTTTATCACTTGCGACTGCGAATCGAGTGCACCCTTTTTTATAATTTACAAAGCCGGGCGCGAACCCACGCCGTATTGGTGATAGGCTTGTATGAGTTGTTAGATCCAACGACCTAACTCATTGAGCCACCCAGGCCCCTAGGTAAAAGGTGATATTTATTATCATACATCCTATTTTTCTCACATTAAGGTGCATTTAAATATTTACAGTGCTTCCATTAAGACCCGGTGTCACATACTAGATTTTCTCCCTACCCAGTTTTCCCCCAGAAAGGGTATATACTAGAATTTTCCCCCAGAAAATTGAGTATGCTGATTTTCCCCCCTGAAGTAAAGGTAGGAAAAGTGAGTATATACTAGGATTTCCCCCTATTCCGAATCCATAATAGATTTCTCCCCTAGATTGAATACTTAATAATTTAATGTTGTATTTATTACTTAAAAGAGTTATTGCAATATGTCATCATATATACATTGTATAATGTAAATGTTTATTTTATTTTATTATGGAAGTATAATGGACAAATTAAATTGAACAAATTGCTATTATATGTACCTTTAAATGTATTGTTTAATGTCATGTGATTGTATTGATAAACGCCAGCATATGGCTTGTCAATAAAAAATATTTGATTTGATTTGATTTGATATACATGAACTCATACCCGGTATATATACGGTTTCTTAGTCCATTTTAAAAAAATTAATTTCACTGTTTTAGGGTTTAGCTTTATACATTCACTGTGGAAATATCGTACGTAGATGTTCGTATGTTTATATGTTGAGTACACTCTGCAAAAAGACTCATATAGCTAGAGCTTCCTAACTTGGGACAGGACTCATACAGGCTAGAGCTTCCTGACTTGG
>MJUT01037614.1:613462-629965 GCA_002080005.1 Gigantidas platifrons
TTTTTTTTTACAAACAAAAAATATACCCCACCCTCCAAAAGTTAAATGGTCAAATATCGATTATAGTATTAATTTTTTTTCCGAGAGAGGTAAGAGACGAGAATAAAGAGTCGTCAATTTATACACAAAATTCTTGTATTGTGGACATTTGTTTGATCCTTTTGTACTTGACAAAATGTGGTTATTGTTCAAAGAAGAGTTTGAAGATACCAAAGGGGTAATCAGAATCCGTATATCGAATTTGAATTTTGGTGTTTAACGCCACTTTCAGCAATATTTCAGCTATATCATGACCAGTTTGTGTTGTGGAGGAAACCCGGCCCTGTGCAAGCAACTGGTAAACTTTATCATTTGTGGCTGCGAGTCGAGACCACCCTTTTTTGTAATTTGCAAAGCTGGGCGTGAACGCCGTATTGGTGATAGGCTTGTATGAGTTGTTAGATCCAGCGACCTAACTCATTGAGCCACCCGGGCCCCTTCCGTATATCGAAGAAGAACAGACAACACAATGGCCAAAAGAAAAAGGACAAACAACATCTATAAAACATACACATAAACGTGCAAATAAAATATATGTATTGCTTTTTATTGCACATTTTCATTACCTTCAACCCCAGGACTACACACCAAACCTCGCAATCCCAAGCAATGCAAGTTTGGACCCATTTGAGACCCCGAAGCCCATTCTACACCTCGCTAGAATTGCTTAATGCTCTGCATTTAAATCATGGGCATAGTAGGGCATCCCCAGCACTTTGGTAAGTGGGTGATAAAAAAAGGGGGGTACTTCACTTTTTATGGCAGAAATTAATTAGCAACTGGATTTTCAGCTTGAAAAAAAATGTTAAATTGCCAGTCTGCAAGCTTTCACCCCTCATGTCAACTCCAAAAGACCCCCCTGGGGCCCGGGTGGCTCAATGAGTTAGGTTGGTGGATCTAACAACTCATTCAAGCCTATCGCCAATACGACCTGGGTTCGCGCCCAGCTTTGTAAATTACAAAAAGGGTGCAATCGACTCGCAGCCGCAAGTGATAAAGTTTACCAGTTGCTCGCACAGGGTCGGTGGATCTCTCCCGAGTACTCTAGCTTCTTCCACCAGTAAAACTGGTCGCCATGATATAGCTGAAAGTGGTGTTAAACACAAAAAAAATCAAAATTCAAATACCAAAAGACCCCTCCCACCTTCCAATTCAATTGTAAAGCTTAAACTTTGCATTTGTAGCCCTTTGCTACTTCACTGCATATGCATATTAATGCACAGAAAACATCGGATTGGACGAATAGCAGTCGAGCTATTAGAGATTTAAAAAGTCGAAATCTCAAGATTATAAAGTTGATTTTTTTTTATTAAAAATATTGAGATTTTTTTTTATAAATAATCTGTCATAATATTTCTACTTGTAGATCCATCATGGAAACAGTTTGTGATCCCTGCTCAGAAAAAAACAAAACTCGTAAAATAAACTGTGAAATACACAGAGACGTCCAGGTTGATTATTTTTGTAGTCAACATGATGTTTTATGCTGTAAAGCTTGTATTCCTGATAGCCATAGCTCTTGTAAATATGTTATACCTGTAGATGTTGCTTCAAAGGACGTCAAAAACTCATCTTTACTTTCCGATACGTTAACAGAACTAGATAATATGACAAAAACATTGGAGAAAATTACAGAGAATCGAGACGATAATAGAAAATTACTGAAACAGAAGAAGTCATTGATAATCAAACAAATCAGTGCAGCTAAATCAAAAGTTATAAAACATCTAGACACCCTTGAAGAAAAGTTAATTACTGAAGTAGAGTCTGTACAAGACAAAAATGAGGAGAACATAAAGAGAGAAACAGACGAATTGTCTCAATTAACATCAGTTTTAAAAAACAATAAACAGGAACTAGAATTCCTCCAAAACCACGGCTCTAATAATCAGCTATTTTTAACTTTGAGAAAACAAATTACAAACATTCAGAAAACAGACAACAAGATTCATGAGATGTCGTCTGCTATTAATGAAATTGACATGGAGTTTGAAGAAATGAAGAATGTCAACACTGAAACAATCGGATCACTTTCACAAATTACCCGACCTTGTCCTGTTAAATATAAATCAATGAAAGTGCAACATCCACAAGTACAACAAGCTAGAAAACAAACACTGACCGAATTCATCAAAGAAGGTGAAGTTAATCTAAAACATGGCAAACAATACGATTTAACAGACATGGCTGTCACTTCTGACAACAAATTACTACTTTGTAATAGTGATTCATCTCATCAGAAGGTAGAAATATACAAGGATTACAAAACCTATGAAGATGAAATATCGTTTACCAGTCCACCTTATTGTATTACTGTAGTACCGTGTACAAATAAAGCAGTAGTTGGTCTTCCATGGGAGGAATCCATACAATTTATCAACACCACTAACAATACAAAGGACAACAAGATAAACATAGGAGAATGGTGTTCAGGTGTCACTGCTGTAAAGGACAAAATTTACATCGGTGGAGAAGATAAAGTTTTAATTTTAAATACAGATGGATCACGTGTAAGAGAGATAACAACTGATGGTGGTTATAATGAAAACTTATTGTATAATGAAAGGAATGATCAATTGTTGTTAAGACAGGAGGGGAGATTGTGTTGTATCAATTTAGATGGCCACGTTATATATAGATACGACATATCAGGAAACAAAGGACTGGCTGTGGATCTACAAGGTCATATATACACAAGTGGATGGGGTTCACATGACATACACAGGTTGTCACCAGATGGAACATTCCGTGATATAGTAGTAAGTGATCTTGTCTACCCACGGAGTATAATATTTAACATTGATTTTACTAAACTGTTCATTATAAATAGAGGTAAGACTGTATTAGTTTATAGTTGTAAATGAAAGATTTTTATATTTTGTGAACATGATGATATTGACAAGTCACAAACCACGTGACATAACTTTAAAAAACTGTTCATAAGACTGTACTAGTTTATAGTTATAAATGAAATATTTTGTAGATGAAGGATTTTTATATTTTTTGTAAATAAAATATTTTTTGTTTATTTTGTGGACAAGATGGTATTGACAAGTCATAAACCGTGTGATATAACATTGACTGTTAATTTTAAGTAGAAATAATTCTATATTAATTAGTTTATAGCTTTAAATGAAGATTTTTTTAAAAACTTAATTGTAAGTAGAAATAATTCTATATTAATTAGTTTATAGCTTTGAATAAAGATTTTTTTTTACTTGTGAGAACAATATGTTTCTTAATGAGTGTACTGTAGATAAAAGTGGTAAAATTTAGATCTAATTAATTTTTCTGAATAATTTTAATTTGGTTTGTTTTAATTATTGGAATATAATTATAAAGGATGCTAATTAAAGTATTATTGCTAACATTGTGCATTTTGAGGTGAAGCTTGAAACATTTTGCTCATTTACATTGAAGTACCTGTACCAAGCCAGGGAAGTACCAAAATACTAGTAGTTGATTTTGGAATTGTTCCGAAAGTGTGGTGTTTTTTTTTTTTTTTTACATTCTATCACAACAGTTGGACAATTTAGAACATTCCGCTCAATTATATGGACAATTAGCAACTGTTGGATGATTTACAACATTTGGACAATTTACAACATTTATGGATCATTTACAACAATATGGTCATTTACAACATTTGAACTATTAACATTAATGAATATTTGGACAATTTACAACATTTGGACTATTTAAAATATATGGATCATTCACAATATTTGGACAATTTACAACATGTGAAATAGTTACACCATTTGGATCATTGCAATATTTGGACAATGTATAACATGTTTTTATAGAATATTTCATACATCAAATTTATATATAAAGTATAACCTGTACAATGTGTCTATTTATAGCATATCAAATACACATTTATTATAAGTCCACTACATAACAGATATATCATGTAAAATTAAATAAAAATAAAAATCTAGATAATATATATTAAGGTTTTATGGTTTATGGTATTTAACGTCACTTTCAACAATATTTTAATTATATCATGGCGATCAGTTTTACTGGTGACTGAAACCAGAGTTCCCGCAGAAAACTACAGACAATATTACAAGTTAGATTGTCGATGTCAGTTTTATTGTTGTTTAATGCCACTGTCAACAATATTTCACTTTGATCGTCGATGTCAGTTTTATTGTTGTGTAACACCCGTCAACAATATTACAGTTATATCGTCGATGTCAGTTTTATTGTTGTTTAGCCCCACTGTCAACAATATTACAGTTAGATCAGCGATGTCAGTTTTATTGTTGTTTAACACCACTGTCGACAATATTACAGATAGATCGTTGATGTCAGTTTTATTGTTGTTTAACGCCACTGTCAACAATAGTACAGTTAGATCGTCGATGTCAGTTTTATTGTTGTTTAACACCACTGTCAACAATATTTCAGTTAGATCGTCGATGTCAGTTTTATTGCTGTTTAACGCCACTTTCAACAATATTTCATTAGATCGTCGATATCAGTTTTATTGTTGTTTAGCGCCACTGTTAACAATATTACAGTTAGATCATCGATGTCAGTTTTATTGTTGTTTAATGCCACTGTCAACAATATTTCAGTTATATTGTTGATGTGAGTTTTATTGTTGTTTAACGTCTGTCAACAATATTTCAGTTAGATCGTCGATGTCAGTTTTATTGTTGTTTAACGTCTCTCTCAACAATATTTCACTTTGATCGTCGATGTCAGTTTTATTGTTGTTTAACACCACTGTCAACAATGTTACAGTTAGATCATTGATGTCAGTTTTATTGTTGTTTAACGTCTCTGTCAACAATATTACAATTAGATCGTCGATGTCAGTTTTATTGTTTAACGTCTGTCAACAATATTTCAGTTATATTGTCGAGGTCTAATTCACTGTTGTTTAACGCCACTGTTGGGTTAATTGCTGTTATCGCTAGTCAGTAAACACAATATATGGTCGTATCATCGTTGGGTTTGTCAATGTCGTCATTCCGTAAACACAATATGTGGTCGTATGATTGTTGGGTTTATTGTTGTTTTCGTCCATCAGTAAACACCATATGTAGTCGTATTATGGTTGACTTCGTCGTACGTTGTTGTCAGTCAGTAAACACAATATGTGGTCGTATTATAGTTGGGTTTGTCGTTATTGTCCGTCAGTAAGCAAAATATGTGGTCGTATTATGGTAAGGTTCATTGCTGTTGTCGTTCGTCAGTAAACACAATATATTGTCGCATCATGGTTTGGGTTTGTCAATGTCGTCTGTCAGTAAACACAATATGTGGTCGTATTATGGTTGGGTTTGTCTTCGTTGTCATTTGTCTGTAAACACAATATGTGGTCATATTATGATTGGGTTTAGATGCGGAACCGTAGCCCTTATGTTCCTTGGCCAGTTTTCTGTTATTTGCGGACCATAGGGCTACGGATTTCACCCTATCAAAAACTTTCGAAAATGCGCGGTGAAAATTTTGCGCACCTTTTTTGCAAATTATTGTCATTAAATCGGGTCCGAGAACGATCAAACATATATGTATCGTTTCGTTAGATATTTATCTACATTCTTCTATATTTACTTACCTATTAATATTCATTTCCAGCTCGTAATCATAACAACTGTCTCGATATTACCACAATGACAAGATGGCGGAACGAAGTAGGCGGGATCAATTAATATCGAGACATGTGTTACGACAACGAGCTGGAAATGATTGTTAATAGGTAAGTAAGTATAGAAGAATGTAGATAAATATCTCACGAAGCGAAATATATATATTTGATCGTTCTCGCACACGATTTCATGACAAAAATTTGCAAAAAATCGATGCAACTTTTTCACCGAGCATTTTCGAAAGTTTTTGATAGGGTGAAATCCGTAGCCCTATTGTCCGCAAATATCAGAAAACTGGCCAAGGACCATAAGGGCTACGGTTCCGCAGCTAGGTTGGGTTTAGCTTTGTTGTTGTCTGTCAGTAAACACAATATATGGCCGTGTTATGATTGAGTTTATTGTTGTGGTCGTATCATCTTTGGGTTTGTCGATGTCGTCATTCAGTAAACACAATATGTGGTCGTATGATGGTTGGGTTTATTGTTGCTGTCTTTCGTCAGGAAACACCATATGTAGTCGTATTATGGTTGGCTTTGTTGTACGTTGTCGTAAGTCAGTAAACACAATGTTTATTCTTATTATGGTTTGGTTTGTCGTTGTTGTCATCAATCAGTAAACACAAGATGTGGTCGTATTATGGTTCGGTTAATTGTTGTTGTCGTTGGTCAGTAAACACAATATATGGTTGTATCATCGTTGGGTTTGTCGATGTCGTCATTCCCTTAGCACAATATATGTGGTCTTATGATGGTTGGGTTTATTGTTGTTTTCGTTCGTCAGTAAACACCATATGTAGTCGTATTATGTTTGGCTTCGTCGTACGTTGTCATCAGTCAGTAAACACAATATGTGGTCGTATTATGGTTGGGTTTGGCGTTGTCCGTCAGTAAGCAAAATATGTGGTCGTATTATGGTAGGGTTCATTGTTGTCGTCGTTCGTCAGTAAGCACTATATATTGTCGCATCATGTTGGGTTTGTCGATGTCGTCTGACAGTAAACACAATATGTGGTCGTATTATAGTTGGGTTTGTCTTCATTGTCATCTGTCTGTAAACACAATATGTGGTCGTATTATGATTGTGTTTATTGTTGTTGTCATTTGGTCAGTAAACAAAATATGTGGTTGTATTATGGTTGGGTTTGTCATTGTCTTGTAGTCTGTCAGTAAGCATAAAATGTGGTCGTATTGATTGGGTTTATTGTTGTCGTTTGTTATTCAACACAATATGTGGTGGTATTATGGTTGGGTTGATTGTTGTTTTCATCATTCAGTAAACACAATATGTGGTCGTATTATGATTGGGTTTATTGTTGTTCTCTCAGTCAGTAAACACAATATGTTGTCGTATTATTTTTGGGTCTGTTGTACGTTGTCGTCAGTCAGTAAACACAATGTGTGGTCGTATTATGGTTGGGGTCTTCTTCGTTGTCATCTGTCAGTAAACACAATACATTATGTATGTGGTCGTATTATGGTTGGGGTTTTCTTCGTTGTCATCTGTCAGTAAACACAATATATGGCGGTATTATGATTCGGTTTATTGTTGTCGTCATTCAGTAAACACAATATGTGGTGGTATTATGGTAGGGTTTATTGTTGTTGTCGTTTGTCAGTAAACACAGTATGTTCTGATATTATGGTTGGGTTTGTCGTTGTCGTTCGTCAGTAAACACAATATATGGTCATTAAATAAACACAATATGTAGTGGTAGTATGGTAAGGTTTATCGTTGTTGTCGTTCGTCAGTAAACACTAAGGCTGTCACGGTTAGTAAAAGCACTATCCGTTTAACCGACCTTCATTAACCGAACCGATCCCGTTTAAACGGTAATTGAACAGCTTCATGTGAAGCATGCAGCTATTGTGATTGTGAAAGAACGGTTTTACGGAAAAGTCTGTGTTTTTGGCTTTTTTTATGGAAGATCTCGAACTTCAAGACTTAAAATCACACCCATGAAATGACAAGAACAATTTTGGTATGCTACACTTGTCTTTATATACATGTGTACATGGAAGCAATTTTGTGTCCGATCATCGATGTAAACTCCGACATTATTGAATTAACTTCCATTGACATGTAAAACGTGATAAGATCTACGAGTTACAGTGATGGGTTTGTCAGGAATATGAAATAAAAAGTACTCTCAAACTGTGAGCTCTTCTCGTAAAACGACAGTGTGTTAAACGACCCAACGTCAGTGGCCAACGTACATATTTATTTTCCAAGTTGTGTATTGGGATACACTGTTCACCTGATGACCTGATGTGTGTTAAACATTTGATTGAGTAATGAATAAAAGGGGCCGTCTCAATGTTGTTTTGACAAATATCTGCAACAGAAAGGTAGACAAAAAAATGATTGGTATGCAATATATCTCAGAGAAAATAATTCTACGTGGGTAGGAGAATAAGACCACACACAAAAAAAAAACAACTGAAGCATTTACAGTATGAACATAAAAAAACCCAGGTGACATTGACCATGCAGCTAGCTACGACCGTTTTGAACTTGCCATCATTCATTTGAAACTTTCAACTGAAAGACCCGGAAACAACAACTCTGTGACACTTATGTCACCAGCTACAAACAATGACAAAATTAACATTTATTGACAATGTACCGGTAATTGATTTTAATCTCAATTCAGATTGTTATCGATTTTTTGTTTTACCGATGTTACTGTACTTTTACTTGACCTTATTTTACGCTTGATCTCGTATACACGTATACATTACGGTTAACCGTTTACTAATTCTTTAAACGGATAGGATTTGAAATCTAACCGCCGACGGTTACACGGATAACCGTGACAGCCTTAGTAAACACTATATATGGTCGTGTTATGATTGGGTTTATTGTTGTTGTTCGTCAGTAAGCACAATATGTGGTCGTATTATGGTTGGGTTTGTCGTTGTTGTCGTCCGTCAGTAATCAAAATATATTGGGTTTATTGTTGTCGTTCGTCAGTAATCACTATATATGGTCGTATTATGATTGGGTTTGTCGATGTCGTGTTTCAGTAAACACAATATGCGGTGGTATTATGGTTGGGTTTGTCTTCGTTGTTATCTGTCAGTAAACACAATATGTGGTCGTATTATGGCTGGGTTTAGTTTTGTTGTCGTCCGTGAGTATAATAAACACAATATATGGTCGTGTTATGATTGGGTTTATTGTTGTTGTCGTCTGTCAGTAAACACAATATGTGGTCGTATTATTGTTGGATTTGTCGTTGTTCTCGTTCATCAGTGAACACAATATGTAGTCTTATTATATAGATAGGTGTGAATTATGGAGATTTATCCGTGAATTAAATTCCGATATTTCACATGTGAAATATCAGTTTTTTTCCCGCCAGAACTACTTTTAGACAACTTTAAGTGTAGTGGTTACGTCCCTTGTTGTGTTACGGTGAATACACACATGATTGTAAACTGAAACAATTAAACAAATGAAAAAGTTTTAGTACTTTTATAAATTATTTTAATTGAATCATTTTATTGATACATTAAAATCAAACACTTGCTTATTCTAAATCGAATCATTTCACTGGCATAACACAACAGATTTAAATATAAACAAACAACGGAAATGTTAAAAGTGCATTGTAGATTGTCAGTTTCCTAATTCCTTTCACCACCCATTTTCAATGAAAAATCGTCTGCATTGAACAATCTTAAAATTAAAAAAAACAAAACAAAATGTCTGATCATTTTGACGCTTATACGGCAGCTGTAATCTCAAAATTTTTAGAAGAAAATGATTTTGAATTTGGAAAATGTGGAAATGCCAGAATTTAATATTCTAAATGTCCAAACAAATGTTCCAAATTCCAATGGCAATACAAATGAAAATGTATATCAAACTAAAGCCCAGTCGGGTAGATTTCAGAACGTTTCATTTGAGGACATTGATTCATTCGTTAGTTCGAATTCTGTTACACATGAAATACACACGACTCGGACAATAATAACACATCGTGCCTGGTTCAGATAAATCGGACTGACATTAGTCGCAATTGCAATGAATTTTTCCACCACAACTTTACAAATCCGCCAATATTCAAATAAAATTGAGAAACTCGTCCTTCATTTAAATTTCCAAATTTTTTCATCGAAGCGACAGCACTTGACTTGTTTGAATGTGCGGCCATATTGATTACACATTATCATTGCTCGTAGATTTATACGCGTGGAATGAAATACACAAATTAAATAAAATAATATAAAAGAAATTTTGGAAGTCTATATAATAAACAGTATACCTAATCATAGATTTTGAATATCAAAATAAGACCACTCGTGACCGAATACGCATTAAGGATTAAACTCGTGGACGGAACAAGTTCCGTCCACTCGTTTAAATCCTTATGCGTACTTGGTTGGGTTGGGTTTGTCGTTGTTGTTGTCCGTAAGGAAACAAAATATATGGTCGTATTATGGTTGGGTTCATTGTTGTTGTCGTTCGTCAGTAAGCTCAAAATATTGTCGTATCATGGTTGGGTTTGTCGATCTCGTCAGTCAGTAAACTCAATATGTGGTCGTATTTTGATTGGGTTTATTATTGTTGTCTTTCGTCAGTAAACACAATACGTGGTGGTATTATGATTGGGTTTATCGTTGTTGTCATCAATCAGTAAACACAATATGTGGTCGTATTATGGTTGGGTTTGTGTTCGTTGTCGTCTGTCGGTAAACATACAATGTGGTCGTATTATGATTGGGTTTATTGTTGTCAGTAAACAAAATATGAGTTTGTCGTTGTCCGTCAGTAAACACATTAAGTGGTGCTATTATGGATGGGTTTTCGTTGTTATCGTAAACACAATATGTAGTCGTGTTATGATTTGGTTTATTGTTGTTGTCCGTCAGTAAGCACAATATATGGTCGTATTATGGTTGGCTTTGTCGTACGTTGTCGTCAGTTAGTAAACACAATAGGTGGTCGTATTATGGTTATGTTTGTCGTTGTCGTCAGTCTGAAAACATAACATGTGTTGGTAAAATGCTTAGGTGTATTGTTGTTGTCGTTCGACAGTAAACACACTATATTGTCGTATTATGGTTGTCTTTGTCGTACGTTGTCGTCAGTCAGTAAACACAATAAAGAATCGTAATAAGGTTTGATTTGTCGTTGCTGTCGTCCGTTAATAAACACAATATATGGTCGTATTATGGTTGGGTTTGTCGTTGTTGTTAGTCAGTAAACACAACATGTGGTTGTAATCAGTTTGGATTTGTCGTTGTTGTTGTCTGTCAGTACTTACAATATGTTGACGTATTATGGTTGGCTTTGTCGTATGTTGTCTTCAGTAAGTAAACACAATATGTGGTCGCATTATGGTTGAGTTTGTCGCTGTTCTCATCAATCAGTACACAGAGTATGTTGTCGTATTATGGTTGGGTTTGTTGTTGTTATCGTCCGTCAGTAAGCACAATATGTGGTCGTATTATGGTTGGGATTGTCGTTGTTGTCCATCAGTAAACACAATATGTTGTCGTATTATTTTTGGGTCTGTTGTACGTTGTCGTCAGTCAGTAAACACAATATGTGGTCGTATTATGGTTGGGGTTGTCGGTGTTTTTGTCAGTCAATAAACACAATATGTGGTCGTATTATGGTTGGGGTTGTCTTCGTTGTCATCTGTCAGTAAACACAATATGTGGTCGTATTATGGTTGGGGTCTTCTTCGTTGTCATCTGTCAGTAAACACAATATATGGCCGTATTATGATTCGGTTTACTGTTGTCGTCATTCAGTAAACAAAATATGTTGGGTTTATTGTTGTTGTTTTCGTCAGTAAACACAATACATGATCGTGGTATTATGGTAGGGTTTATTGTTGTTGTCGTTTGTCAGTAAACACAATATGTGGTGGTATTATGGTAGGGTTTATTGTTGTTGTCGTTTGTCAGTAAACACAGTATGTTCTGATATTATGGTTGGGTTTGTCGTTGTCGTCCGTCAGTAAACACAATATATGGTCATTAAATAAGCACAATATGTGGTGGTAGTATGGTAAAGTTTATCGTTGTTTTCGTTCGTCAGTAAACACTATATATGGTCGTGTTATGATTGGGTTTATTGTTGTTGTTCGTCAGTAAGCACAATATGTTGTCGTATTATGGTTGGGTTTGTCGTTGTTGTCGTCCGTCAGTAAGCAAAATATATTGGGTTTATTTTTGTTGTCGTTCGTCAGTAAACACAATGTATGGTGGTATTATGGTTGGGTTTGTAGTGTTGTCGTTCGTCAGTAAACACATTATATGGTCGTGTTATGATTGAATTTGTTGTTGTTGTCGTTTGCAAGTAAACTCAATAGGTGGTCGTATTATGGTTGGGTTTGTCGTTGTTGTCGTCTGTCAGTAAATATAACATGTGATCGTATTATTGTTGGGTTTGTCGTTGATGGCAGTCAGTAAACACAATATGTGGTCGTGTTATGATTGGAATTATTGTTGTTGTCGTTCGTCAGTAAAAACAATATGTGGTTCTATTATGGTTGGGTTGGTCTTCGTTGTCATCTGTCAGTAAACACAATATGCGGTGGTATTATGGTTGGGTTTGTCGATGTTGTCATCAATCAGTTAACATAGTAAGTGGTCGTATTATGATTAGGTTTATTGCTGTTTCCCGTCAGTAAACACAAAATGTTGTGGTATTATGATTGCGTTTATTGTTGTTGTCGTCCGTCAGTATACACAATATGTGGTCGTATTATGGTTGACTTTGTTGTGGTTGACGTCTGTCAGTAAGCACAATATGTGGTGGTATGATGGTTGTTGTTGTTGTTGTCTGTTAGTAAACACAATATGTGGTCGTATTATGATTGGTTTTTTTTCGTCATTCAATAAACACAATATGTGGTGGTGGTATGGTAAGGTTTGTTGTTGTTGTCGCTCGTCAGTAAACACTATATATAGTCGTGTTATGATTGGGTTTATCGATGTCGTGTTTCAGTAAACACAATATGCTGTGGTATTATGGTTGGGTTTGTCGCTGTTAACATAGTATGTGGTCGTATTATGATTCGGTTTATTGTTGTTGTCGTTCGTCAGTAAACAACATATATGGTCGTGTTATGATTGGGTTTATTGTTGTTGTCCGTCAGTAAACACAATATGTGGTCGTATTGTGGTTGGGTTTGTCGTTGTTGTCGTCCGTCAGTAAACAAAACATAATTGGGTTTATTGTTGTTGTCTTCGTCAGTAAGCACAATATATGGTCGTATAATGATTGGGTTTGTCGATGTCGTCATTCAGTAAACAAAATATGTTGGGTTTATTGTTGTTGTCTTCGTCAGTAAACACAATACATGATCGTGGTATTATGGTAGGGTTTATTGTTGTTGTCGTTTGTCAGTAAATACAATATGTGGTGGTATTATGGTAGGGTTTATTGCAATCGAGCACTATAAACATTACACCACCGACCACAATCTACTGCACTCGAGCACGATAACCATTACACCACCGACCACAATCTAATGTACTCGAGCACGATAACCATTACACCACCGACCACAACCTACTGTACTCGAGCACGATAACCATTACTCCACCGATCACAATCTACTGTACTCGAGCACGATAACAATTACACCACCAATCACGATCTACTGCACTCGCGCACGAGGTGCCTGGTCAAATCGCCCCACTGCAAAATCGACCCCACTTTTATCAAAATCGTCCCCATTTCAAAATCGCCTCCATACAAAATCGCCACCACATTAATCAAAATCGCCCAAACATTTAAAAGTAAATAAATAATAGTTATTATTATTATTAGTTTTGACAGCGACATTCTGATAAGAATTAATTGAGATAGTATAATTACATAAGTCATACATGCATAAGTTTATTGGTTCACCAATCAAGAGCCCACAGGGGGCATATCAGTACAATATGAGCATATTAAAATATAATTCGGTTGTTTCGAATCATGTCAATTCCGACCACGTTCCGTCTTTTTCGTGTCTTGACGTCTGAACAAATAGGCAGGCGACTTCCGGTGTTTACGCTATTACTGTGACAACGTCAGCATATCATAGTCGTAGATGCGGTAGATTATAAGTAATTGTAATATGGAGACGCCAAGGAATCCGCTGAATAAATACTGGTGGTCGGTACCCCACTGTCTTATATAAGAAATATATACATAAAGGCAGATCGTTTTCCTTTCATGATGCTGACAGCCGCAAATAAAGAAAGAAAACAAATTTAATTTTAAACAATTATTTGTCTCTGCGTTGAAGTCTTTGATACAAATAAAATAATTTAATTGATATCTGTCTTTTACAGAAAATGTTAAGATATTTTTAACTTGAGAATCGAACGTTAAAACGGCACATATCGATTGGAGTTTTTGTTGTGTACATTGACACCGGAAACTCGGGGCCTTTAGTTCCATCGAAATCACGTGATCTGGCAGACGAAAATAACAGAATTTTGACGGAATGGAAATGATTCGAAACAACCGAATTGTTTTACAACAAAAACAAAAAATAGCAATAGTGTTTTCAGATATAATTTTGTCGGATAAGTGAGGGTAATTATTTGGGGTCGCCCCGATAGTCCAACACCCCATTAGTCCGACACCCCGATAGTCCGACACCCCGATAGTCCGACACCCCATTAATCCGACACTCCGAGAGTACAACATTAATAGATAATTTTTTACATGAAAAGGTATATTTACAGAATTTTCAACATGAATGAACGCCTTTTGAACTGTTACTGGTACTGATCTTTTTTACGTACGTATTTGTTTGACAAAAATGCTTTTAATTCTATTTTTGTCTCTTTAATATTTAGATATGAGGATATTTTGGTACTTTCATCTGTCATTTCGATACTTTAATAGACGTTGGTCCTATGTTGAAGACCACAGGCACTTGTTTCATTCAAAAAATATTTGCACCCTCCTCTTCCTTACTTAAGGAAGAGGAGGGGGCATACATTTTTTTAATGAAACAAGTGCCTGTGTTGAAGACTGCTCAATGTTCTCTGTGTGAAGTCATGTATTTTGCTGTTTTGTTGGGTTGTTGTCTCAGACATTTATTCCACATCTCTGTATATTTATGACAGATTTCGGTAATTTGATATACCCCCTTTTCGGCCTCCCAACCGTTTAAAAAACTCTCAAGCCATTAACCAGAAATTCATGAGAAGGGGTGCGAAAAAATGCCTTTTCAGAGTCACAGCCAAAATCTCGTCTTCAACGCATTTATTGAACGCACAATGATTACGAGTACAATTTAAGCACTCGGAAAACATTAGTTGCCTTGTCTCTGATTGATAAAAGATCCTTATAAAAGTATCTCACATATAGAGCATCTCATTTAATTTTATGCTTTATTTATTGAAAGAGGATTGTCAACAGCCCGAATGGTTACTTGTACCGATTTATGGGTCCCTTAAAGTATGCATTATAATACTGTTTTTAAATTCTAAATTTACACGGTAGACGATCGGCAAATGTCCCCTCGATCCGCCCTTTTGGTACCTCTTTTTTCTAAGCTTGCATTTAGGTCTTGAGCAATAACAGTTTGAGTAAGGGTAACTAAATCTTTGAGGGATATCAGCATATTTTTTATATATTACTACACATATCCTGACATAATGACGTCACTATCTAACGTCCAATCGACCCCTTAAAAGAATTCTTATGTGGAATCAACCTTAAAACACCAGAACCAAGTGATGTATAGTGCGCATTTCAGTTTGTCGCAAGCATGCCGTCTTTGGTACGAGGCAATCGAGGTGGTAAAGTCCTAATACATGAGGGATATCGTTATCAAACAAATTTATAACGCAAGAAGAACGAACATGCAACGTAATATGAACCCACTTTCTGTCCGAAAAACAAACATACATATCATTGCTCGGTCACTGATCGTAGCAACTTCTGTACTAGACTCCAGCTTGCTTATTATTGCATCACAATTAAGGCGGTCTATAACCCTTTTAATGCTTAAAATAACCATTTATAAAATGTCGGACTATCGGGGTGTCGGGCTATTGGGGTGTCAGGCTATCGGGGTAGCCCCCTCAAGTTTCCCCCGTCAATAAAATTAACCACCACCATATAATTGAATTTGAATATTTGGTGCTTAACGCCACTTTCAGAAATATTTCAGCTATATCATGGTGACCAGTTTTAGTGGTGAAGGAAGCCGGAGTACCCGGAAAGAATCACCGACCCTGGGAAAGCAACCGGTAAACTTTATCATTTGCGGCTGCGATTCGAGTGCACCTTTTTTTAGTAATTTACAAATCTGGGCGCGAACCCACGCCGTATTGGTAATAGGCTTGTATGAGCTGTTAGATCCAATGACCTAACTCATTGAGCCACCCGGGACCGACCATATAATTGAAATATTGTTGAAAGTGGTGTTAAACACCATAACCATTACCCTATCAGGGGAGAATCCAGAATTTCAAGTTAGGGGGTGGGGTGCACTGAAAAAAAAATCGGGTATTTCGTGTGGAAAATCACGATTTTACGCAAAAAAATCTTATTTATTCCAATTTTAGGGGGGGCGCCGGGTGTTTACCTTCACTGTTGAAACTGTTATCATATATAAATACAGTCAAACCTACCCATGCGGTAACCACTATTAAGACCACATTTTCTTTGTCTCAAAGGTGGCCTCCTAAATACAGGTTTGACTTTACCTATAAACTGAAGATAATCTTCATAAACTTATATTATGCATTCACCATACATATTTCTGTAATGCCATGGTATACAGGGGCGGATCCAGGATTTCAAGTTAGGGGGCACTTAAAATAATGGCGCCGCGCGGAACGAGGCGCGAAAATTTTTGGGGTATTTCGTGTGAAAAATCACG
>MJUT01037615.1:0-11462 GCA_002080005.1 Gigantidas platifrons
AGATTTTTGAAAAAGTTTACGACGGACGACGGACGACGACGAAGGACGCCAAGTGATGGCAATAGCTCACATGACCCTTTGGGTCAGGTGAGCTAAAAAAGGTCGCATTAGACAGGGAGTCGTTGAATAGAGGTTATGATATTTGCTCCCAAAATCTCGAGAGGAAAAAACCTAGCTTGGGTATGTAATCTGCATCAACTTTTAACCCGTTCGTGTGGAGGACAAATGCATGAATAGAGCTTAAATTCTGGCAAGAAAAAGGTATAATGAAAGCACCAAAGGCGATGTTAAACGATCGAACTGCTTGCATGTAGATTTTTTGTATGCTATGCACAATCGCAAAATATCAGTATACTTCTAGAAAAAGATGTCAAACTTTGAAATAGTAAATTGAAAGCAAACTCCAGAGACATCAATATGTTATTCACATAAAACAGCTTTTTATCCAATGTTCCAGAATACGTTACATTTTCTTGTATATACATTTGCATATATATAATAGTGAAAATTTTGTCAGCATGGCCAAGAGTGAAAGACCATGGTAAGTCTGCTATTAACAGGAAACCTACCTTGTCTGAAGTCTGAATTATCGTTTACAACTCCTTTACAAAACTCATTCCCACAAAATAAAACATACAATGTAATGTAGATGTTCCTTTACCAAAGAATCTAATGGGATTAACTTTTTTAACCACAAGCAAACCATTGCTTGTAGTTTTAAAAGTTACAAGCATATTTCAGTGTTATCTGACATTTAAGAAGCATTGAGGGGGGGGGGGAACTACTAATATAATTATTGAATGGTGCCAAAAATGGAATTAACAGTTGGTGTAGGAGCTACTACTATAACTAGCTGCGGAACCGTAGCCCTTATGGTCCTTGGCCAGTTTTCTGTTATTTGCGGACCATAGGGCTACGGACTTCACCCTATCAAAAACTTTCGAAAATGCGCGGTGAAATTTTTCGCACCTTTTCTGCAAATTATTGTCATGAAATCGGGTCCGAGAACGATCAAACATATATGTATCGTTTCGTTAGATATTTATCTACATTCTTCTATACTTACTTACCTATTGATATTCATTTCCATAGTTGCCAACCCCAACTTACCCAAATCCGGAACCAGGCCTTTGAAAATGCGGAAATTGCTATTATTTTGCGGAATCCATTAAAATCTTTCGTTTTATATACTATAAAACCAAAAACCGTTTACTTCCGGTTACGCTATTAATCCGGTTTCCAACAGTTCAGTCATGTAAACTTCACAAATCTTGTACGGGCATACACAATAAGTCGATTTAAGTATAAGGAATCAATAAATGAACCATTATGTTCGACATGCTCCTACATTTTATTCAAACTTCTTTCAAGATCAACTTTATTTTAGTGAAAATTTCTTTTTTCAAATTGACGGGTCAATCCGGAATGGACACGGTAAAATTTGGAATGCGGAAACGGCCCCCCTTTTTCGGAACCATTCCGGGCAATCCGGAAAGGTTGGCAACTATGCATTTCCAGCTCGTAATCATAACAACTGTCTCGATATTACCACAATGACAAGATGGCGGAACGAAGTAGGCGGGATCAGTTAATATCGAGACATTTGTTATGATAACGAGCTGGAAATGATTGTTAATAGGTAAGTAAGTATAGAAGAATGTAGATAAATATCTCACGAAGCAAAATATATATGTTTGATCGTTCTCGCACACGATTTCATGACAAAAATTTGCAAAAAATCGGTGCAACTTTTTCACCGAGCATTTTCGAAAGTTTTTGATAGGGTGAAATCCGTAGCCGTATGGTCCGCAAATATCAGAAAACTGGCCAAGGACCATAAGGGCTACCGTTTCACAGCTACTACTACTACTTATTAATAGATTTGACAATGAACTTTTATACAATGATATATATATATATATATATCGATATAGCCTTCCGAAGACAACATCCGTGTCCTTTCCATTTTAATCTTTTTTGTTTCGAAGCCAACATCAACATTCAATTCCCGGAATTCCCTCATCCGTTTACGGACACCTACTGGAGTATTATACAGGTTTTTTTTCATTATTTGTGTCCAAGTTTGTTTGCCGGTTCGATACTTTCATTTCATGTTTATTTTTAGGTGGAACATACTTTAAAAGCATGTATTGTTGACATAAATACGTCAGCAGTGAGTCAAGGTTAACAGGTCAAAACCTCTTCGGGATTTTCTATACTTTTCATTAGATAGTACGTCAAACATTAGAACATGTGTTGTCTAAAGCACTGGTTCCCAAGAACAAAACTACGATGGTCGAGAACTAACGACACTGACAAACCAGTTGAATTGTAACCCCCAGCAGCGTTAACTCGAATAATTCAAGCCCTTTCCGTCTCCGATTCTCTCCGCCTTCTGAGGTTAATGTAGCGACCAGCAGGAGCGTAATATAACGACTGGATTATTCGGGTTACAGCAGCGTAGGATATAAATAGACTATGTTTTAAAATTTATTCTAAATTTAAAAACAGAAAACACACATTTCGGAACAGGACAAAAGTAGAAAGGTAAAATTTTTGTACACTTGCTGAAATATCCACACGCATTTTTTTGTTATTCAAATGTCAATTTTCGAAAATCAAAGTATTTCTAGATATTGAAATATCCATCCGCAAAATCCGCGTTGAAACAAAGAAATACTGACAGATGAGCAAACGTGCATATAAGTACCCGATTTTAAGGGGGATTTATAATATATGAATGTTGCATGCATGCTCTTTCTGATATTTAAGTTACTCGTCCTCTTACAATTGACTCTATATATGGACTATATTTTTGTCCGGGCGGAAGGTTGCGACACATGTTGTGTAAAGCAGTGTCTTCCGGTTTATATGAGCGCTAGCATTAAACGATATCTCACTTACATTCGATCGTTTAAAAATGAAATAAAAAATATGTTCAATTTATATCGTTAAATATTTCCGTCCTTTGTGGGTGAAATTAAAAAAAAGAATAATTATATTAATTGATCGAGTTTGTTACTTTCTTTCAACAGATATTGTTATCTTAATTGTCATCGTAATTAGAATTAATCATTATGATTAGAAGAATGAAATTTCCTGACAAAACTTTAAAATTCAACTTCAATCACTCGCCGAAAGCTATAAATAGCCTAATTACACAATCAGCATGTGTTTACCTTGATCTGTTACCGCACGTTAAACGAATGTTGACAGAAATATATGCTGGGAACCAGTACTTCATAATTCAATAATTTTCAAAATCACGATTATTCATTTATAAAACTGAAAGATTAAAACAGTATTTTATAGTAAGCAATTTTAAATATTTAATATAAATAAGAAATAAACCAAAACAACAATAGTAAATCATAACGTGAACAACTTACCTGTGAAAAAAATGGCGGTCTTACACAATAATGCTAATCGTGACTTCATTTAATATGAAAAATCTATTGTTATGAACTAGTAACAGGTATGGACTTTGGGAGTGAGATGTTGTCAGCAGATCATGCAGATATCAGCAATTATGAAAGTCAGTTAATACAGGATTTACCTTTCAAACAGCGGAAAAAAGACGGTCGTTAGTCGTGCAAGGCAGGGGGTCGTTAAATACAGTGAGTTAAAGTATATAGTAAAATTCGTTGGGAGGAATGAAAACGGTCGGATATTTCTATTTTCAGTAACAGCGGTCAATATTGACCTACCTTGGTCCAGGCAGTGGTATCACAGAAGATTCAAAGGTAAAAAGTTAATGGACGACAGATTTGGCCAGGTGAGCTAAAAAGTATTGGATAGGTTTTCAATGTTAATTAAATACCTGGATTCAATGTTCTAGCTATAGATTCTGTAATCATTGTCAACATTTCATCAACAATCTTCTGATGCCTTTCCTTGCTGTGATTGTTTTCTCTTATGACTCTGGCCATATCAAAGTAAGCATACGACGTCTTACTCCTAATCTTAGTTTTACAATCTTCTAATGTTTCCTCACATCGTTTACATTTGTCATAAGAAGGTCTGGTAGGTTGAGGCTTTGACATATATGACTGTTTCCATGATTCATATTCTTGTTTTCTGGTATTTTGTTGAGGTTGTCTCCCCTGTTGATAAGTAGTATTTGTGCCAGCAGTCTGCTTTTGTGTTTGTTTTTTCTGAGCTTCCTGTTGCTTTTGTTGCTGTAATTTTTGTTGCTTTATTTGTTTTTCCATGTCTGAAAATAAAAATTATTTTCTTGATTTTATCAGTTAAAATAATAATGTACCATGTTCCATGTTCATGGTGAGGTGTACTTGATACAACATTATGTGATAAAATTTGTCAGTGACTTGCAACAGGTTGGTGGTTTTCCTCGGGTACTCCGTTTCTTCCAACAATAAAACTGACTGCCGTGATATAACTGAAATATTGTTGAAAGTGGCATTAAACACAATAAACCAAACCAAACCACTGTATTCCTCACCCAAAGTATTTTAAGGGTGGTTTAACTTATCCAAAAAATGTTAAGTTATCTCAAGAATTTGTGTCATTGCCAAGATGTTTGTAGTGACAAATATTATTCAAGCCAGGCATCAAACATAATTTGGGTCAAATTAATCAAACAAAAACCTCATTATCAGATTAAAATAAAGACGATTATTATACACGATATAAATTTTTACTATATAAAAGTACAATTTGCATGTTTTACAGAAAATTTACTGACAAGGGGGACAATCCGGTGGATCAAACATATTGCAGAGGAAGACAGTAGGTTGTCGCCCCGTCTACAATCTCAAACAACTGCAAGTGAGTTTTTATACGACTTAGATTAGTTACGATTAGATTTGGTATAATAAAACAGTTATTGCCTTCATACGAGGTAAACATCAAGTTGTCAAACCTTGAGAGGTTGTTTTCCCTCTGGCTAAAGCTATCAGGGAAAAACAGCCACCCTCAGATTGACAACTTCCGACGTTCACCTTGTATGAAGGCAATAACAGTTTAATGTATTACTAGCAGTTTTTTTTTCAATTGTAAAGATTATACAAGATTGTATTTTCTTTCATGTTTACTAAGAAGTATATTTGTTACAAAGACACATTGTTACATGTATAATATTCCAAGTTATCAGCAAATTGGACCTTTTCCCTTTGATGTGTGCCACTAATAAAGTCAGGATTACTGAACTGACCTTGACCCACAAAAATATTAGGTCAATTCGTAACTCGCATATCAGTCAGTCTGACATCAAACACATTATGAGATCACCGATAATATATAAAGAATAACAACAGTTTGAAGGCATCGACAGACATTATCATTAGTATCACAGCGCTAGCTTGTCCTATTGGACTCGCTAAGATACTAGTGATAATGTCTGTCTCGACCTTCAAAACCGTTGTTATTTTATATATATTTATATATTATAACATACCTTCTTGTTGCCTCATAACATTTTGTAGAATTTCAATTGCTCTGGTTTCAACTTTTGGCAGATACATTATAGCATATTTTCCATCTATATTTTTGATGAGTGGATTGACCCCTGCCTCTAACAACATAATCATGATTCTGATCCTAGCCATACTATTAACTTCAGAATCCCTTGTAATAGTATGGAGGGCTGTGTTTCCTTTATCATCCAATAAGTTTTGATCCGTTTTAGATGCAACGACAGTGGGCAATATATATTGCAGTAAATCAAATGATCCTTTAAAAAAAGACAGAAATTAAATAAAAAATATTTTATCAATTAATTCATTTTTTTCAAGATTCATGAACTAGAGGCTAACCTGATACCTCAGACTCTGTGTTGGTCATCTTGGATTTCCGAATGGCATGAAAAGCATTTACTTTGTAATGAAACTCCAAGATAACTTAAACCATATAAAATGAAAAACAACAATGCAGTTTTCAGATAATAGAGTTTTAAAACTCAGCCAATCAAGTTGCACTACTAGCTGCAGCAGCAATGTTGAATTTTGGATTGGGTCCTAAATCACAAATTCTGATGAGGTCAACCAAACAAAAGATTTCTGTAAAGCTTCTTTCCATTTGGCCAATAAGTTTTAAAGATAATAAAAGTAACAAAACAAAGAGCACACTACAAGACAATGTTGGAACATGAAACAAAGATCTTAAGAAATTTTGTTTTGACAACTTTGGGCCTCTTGCTTGTACTAAAGTAGAGGTACTGCTGGATGCAGGAGTCCCGTTTTAATACATAAATGGAATAACTTAACTGTCCGCTATGCGGGACTAATACCCCGCGTCCCCATCATCTTAATTGAGCCAAAACATATTTGGAACACAACTTTCAGACTCATAATTCTGGCAACATCGGCACATGTGGATCTAACAACATATAAACTTTCATAGACTGCCAGAAGAGTTGCAAGTCCAAAAAAGCATAACAGGGGTAAAACTCAATGGACTGGGATATCCTACCAATGTGCACATCTTCATAATAGGATCTTGCAATGTACAAAGTTTCATGAACTTCTGATTAATCATGTAGGAGAATTCGCGATGACAAAGTGCATACTGAATTGTCTCAAAATTTCAAAGTCCAAAGAGGCATAACAGGGGTAAAACTCAATGGACCAGTATATTCCACTAATGTGCACATCTTCATATTAGGATCTTGCAATGTACATTTGTACAGTTTCATGAACTTCTGATTAATCATGTAGGAGAATTTGCGATGACGAAGTGCATACTGAATTGTCTCAAAATTTCTAAGTCCAAAGAGGCATAACAGGTAAAACTCAATGGACAACAAAATCCTTTATACTGCAAAGTACACACATTATTATCTTAAATTCCACAAAGTTTGGGGGAAATCAGACAAAAGACTTGGAAGTTGGTCCGGACAGACAGACAGACCGATTCCTATATACCCCCCCAAACTACGTTTGCGGGAGGGTATAAAAATGTTACTCTGTGCCAAGTATCATCGTGATAGAAGGAATGTTCAAATAAAGCTCAAGTTATTGACAAATAAAGGGCTACACACAGCGAAGCATGATACAACCGCAGCAAGTTGACAAGGGAAAGTTGAACAAGTGTATATCAAAAGCAAGTGTAGACATATTATTTTGTTTGACACAGTAAATTGCTGGACACAGTAATATGCTGGAAACAGTCAATTGTATTTTGAACATTTGTTTTGTTTTACTATTTCAAATGTTAAATATGCCTTCCAAAGATGCAAAAATTTCAGCATTTGGGCCACTTTTAGATTCCTTTTCAAAATAAAATAGTAAAATAACCCATAGAGATGATCATTTTGGAAAAAAAAAAACTGTTTCAAAATTGGATGAACTAGAACGGTGAGTGACCTCACTGATTTATACCCCCCGCTTGCAGCTTAGTAGGAGTTGCGCTTACAAGGTACACCCCCCCCCCTTTTCGTGAAAGTATAAGTTGAATTATCTCCCCTTTTAAATTTTGGACAGCAACCATATTCCTTCATGCACATCTGCAGATAGTGTACTACAAGTGTGTAAAGTTTCATAAAAATCCAAAAAGCCATTGAGGAGTTGCGCTTACAAGGTACATGGACGGACGGACAGGGTGATTCCTATATACCCCCCAATATATAATTAAGCTTCAGTGAATAACAAAAAAAAACTGTTTTTAAACTAAATATGGTGTCCTTACTACCTACCAAGTTTCATGAATTCTGTTCAGTAGTTTCAGAGGAGTTGCACTGACAAGCTGCTTCAGAAGTATATTTCGGAAAAATTTTAAGTTCAAAGGCACATAACTCCCACAAAATTTAGGGCATCAAAATTTCCTGGTAATATGCACAACTACATATGGTGTCCTTACTACCTACCAAGTTTCATGAAATTCTGTTCAGTAGTTTCAGAGGAGTTGCGCTGACAAGCTGCTTCAGTAGTAAATTTCGGGAAATTTTTAAGTTCAAAGGAGCATAACTCCCACAAAATTCAGACAATCAAAATTTCCTGGTCATATGCACAACTACATATGATGTCCTTACTACCTACCAAGTTTCATGAAATTCTGTTCAGTAGTTTCAGAGGAGTTGCGCTGACAAGCTGCTTCAGTAGTAAATTTCGGGAAATTTCAAAGGGACACAAAAATTTAGGGGATCAAAATTTCCTTTACACTGCAAAGTTCACACATCATGATCTTAACTTCCACAAAGTTTGGTGGAAATCGGACGAAAGATGTGGAAGTTGGTCCGGACAGACGGACAGACAGGCCGATTCCTATATACCCCCCCAAACTATGTTTGCGAGGGGTATAAAAATTAAAACTAGAGGCTCAGTGGCCTGAGCCTGTGTCGCTCACCATTCATTCTGCTTTGAGGAAACTTAATACATAGCCTTCCATAAGTTTCGCTTCATTTGGCCAAGCAGTTTCAGAGAAGAAGATTTTTAGAAATCAACCAACCAGAAACAAGAATTGCCTATGGCAGCCATTTTTGTTAACAGATCAGGATGAAATTAGCAATCTTTATAAAGGACCTTTCCTCGATGCTTCCTACCAAGTTTCGGTTCAATTGGCTAAGAAGTTTCAGGGCAGAAGATTTTTAGAAATCAACCAATCTGAAACAAGAATTGCTTGTGGCAGCCATGCTTGCTAACGAATCGGGACAAAATGAGCAATCTTAATAAAGGACCTTCCATAGATGCTTCCTACCAAGATTCGGTTCATTTGGTAAAGTGGTTTCAGAGGAGAAGATTTTTTAGAAATCCACCACTCTGAAACAAGAATTGCCTGTGGCGGCCTTGTTTGTTAACGAATCAGAACGAAATGAGCAATCTTTATAGAGGACCTTCCATACATGCTTTCTACCAAATATCAGTTCATTTGGGAAAGCAGTTTCAAAGGAGAAGATTTTTTTTTTTAAATTAACCAATCAGAAACAAGAATGGCCTGTGGCGGCCATGTTTTTGAACAGATCGGGACAAAATGAGCAATCTTCATAAAGGACCTTCCATACATGCTTTCTACCAAATTTCAGTTCATTTGGGAAAGCAGTTTCAAAGGAGAAGATTTTTTTTAGAAATTAACCAATCAGAAAAAAGAATGGCCTGTGGCAGCCATGTTTGTTAATGGATTGGAAATAAATGAGCAATCTTTATAGAGGACCTTCCAAAGATGCTTCCTACCAAGTTTTGATTCATTTGGCGAAGCGGTTTCAGAGGAGATTTGTTAAAATCAGCCAATCAGAAACAAGAATTGCCTCTGGCGACCATGTTTGTTAATGGATCGGAACTAAATGAGCAATTGCAAGTGTCCTGTGAAATTGTGTCCGGTTGTGTTATATTTGTAATGAAAAACCTTACACAGACCGAACAAAGTCATCGTTGTGCTTTATTCCGTCCTCAGACTTTATCATAGGAGACAATTGTAAGAGCGGACACTATTTCACGGCGGACACTATTTAATGTTACAAAATCTTTATTGAGGACCTTCCAAGAATGCTTCCTACCAAGTTTTGATTAATTTGGCCAGGCGGTTTCAGAGGAGAAGATATTTAAAAATCAGCCAATCACAAACAAGAATCGCCTATGGCGGCCATGTTTGTTAATGGATTGGGACGAAATTAGCAATCTTTATAGAAGACCTTCCATAGATGCTTCCTACCAAATTTCAGTTCATTTGGGAAAGCGGTTTCAGAGGAGAAGATTTTTTAGAAATCAACCAATCAAAAACAAAAATGGCCTGTGGTGGCCATGTTTGTTAACGGATCGGGCCAAAATGAGCAATCTTTATAGAGGACCTTACATAGATGCTTCCTACCAATTGTCGGTTCATTTGGCCAAGCGGTTTGTGTTTCAGAGGATAAGATTTTTTTTAATCGGCCAATCTGAAACAAGAACTGCCTGTGACGGCCATGTTTGTTAATGGATCGGAACAAAATGAGCAATCTTTATAAAGGACCTTCCATAGATGCTTCCTACCAAGTTTCAGTTCATGCGGGTTTCAGAGGGGGAGATTAAAATGTGAAAAGTAAACGGACGATGGACGACGGATACCAAGTGATGGCAAAAGCTCACGTTGCCTTTGGCAAGGTGAGCTAAAAAGCTGAGTTTATCTCTGAAACCGTAAAAAACAGAAGAAATCCGTCTGCACACACTGGAAGCTCCCAGTTCAATAAATTCAAAAAAAAAACAAAAAAACAAAAAAAAACAAATCAAAATTGGATGAAAAATTGAAAATTATATCTGCCTTCCAAATGTGTAATGTCGGAATTTGGGCCCATTTTGACCCCTTTAAGGTGGTACCATACACTTCAGGTAAAATTTGATCTGCTCGTTTAATTTTCTTATTATTTTGGCAGTGTGTTTGAATATATCCACTGTAATAAATATCAAAATTTTAACATTATGATGATCATTTTGCAAAATAAAAGAACCGCCTAGTGCATGAATGCACGACGTATCCCCCACACTTGCATAATATTTAGATTTATATATTTATAGAAAGCAGCCTTGCAGTCTTAATGCATAACATACTTACAAGCCACATGCAAAAAATTATTCAAATCTATCCATGTTTACTAAAGTTATCACATAAACAAGACACAATTCTCAAAATTTGCCATTTTTCAACCAAAAACTAAGATTTTCCCCCAAAACCCTTGCTTCAAATATTTCCATGTTAGAACCCATCCAAGATAATGATAATTACAAGCCACATTCATAATATTATTCAAATCTATCCATGTTTATTCAAGTTATCGCGTAAACGAGAAAGTGTGACGGATGGACAGACAGACAAGACAGACGGCCGCTATTACTATATCTTCTCACCGCTATCGCGGGGGGGATAAAAATGCATTAAAATATAACGAAAAAACATAAATTATGGGACTCTTTTATGTCAAAAATGGTAATAGTTACATAATAAAGCTATGCATTTTTCAGAGATTTTCCAAATAAATTCATGAAAGAAAAACCCCAATAAAATCGGACAAAAAAATAAACTCTCCGGGTACAAATAACAAAAACATAAATGTTTGCACCTTTGGGGCTCTTGTGTGAAAACAGGTACAGTTAGGCCATAAAAAGTTAATTTCTTGGTTCTCAGGCCCGCCCGCATGTGGAAATTCATCGCCGCATTGCCGATTTTATTGCAAAAATAGTAAAAAAATTAAATTAAATGCGGTAGTGCTGTCCGTACGGAAATAACAACCGCATCCGTTTTTTCTCTTATATCGCATGGTCGGTGAAACACTTTAAAACGCATCATACTTAAATGAGATTTAAAGCATCGTTATGACAATGTATAAATAAAAAACGTGTATCCGTTTGACATTTAGACAAAATGTCAATCGTTTCTGTGCAAATTCGGCACAAATGTTTGCCAGTTTTACCAGGGAACATAATAGGGGGCTTCTCCGAAGCTTGTACCTTATTGGAATTGCTTACGGAGATAAAAAAAAATGGTACGTTGGGACCCGCGGATTGGATGTTTCCATAAAAATTAACCACTTGTGATGT
>MJUT01037619.1:0-25917 GCA_002080005.1 Gigantidas platifrons
TGTCAGTCCACTATGTCAGATGTAATGATGAATGTACACACAGGTGTTACTGATAACATTCCTTACATCATGGTGTATGTCAGATCACAATGTCAGATATAATGATGAATGTACACACATGTCTTACTGATAACACTACTTACACCATGGTATGGTGTACGTGAGATCACTATGTCAGATGTAATGATGAATGTACACACATGTGTTATTGATAATCTATTTACACCATGTTGTATGTCAGATCAATATGTTTCATTTAATGATGAACATACACACATTTGTTGTATGTCAGATCACTTCAGTTCAAACTGTAATTCACACGAGCATTGAAACATCCTCAATATTGAAATATAACTCGGCACATTACATCCCTTTCAGTTATTTGACGACACTGTACACACATTTCCATTGCTATGACGATATACGATTAGCTAATGCATTGTAGAATCTCGATGAAACCATATCCCAGCAATACTATTGTGAATGCGCCTATAATGTTAATCACAGGTATGTGTATGAGGGCGATGTTACAGGCCGTTGTTACACGCCGATGTTGCAGGTCGGTGTTAGAGGTCGATATTACAGGCTGCTGTGCTAATAGCGAGTTTTGTAGTAATTTGACCCATTTTTGTTACAAGGTTAATATTCATAGCATAATCGCAATTAATGGACAAATTATTTAAACTCTTTCTCAAACCAGTTCAAATGACAGAAAACAACAATCATAATTCGTATTTGATATATTTTCGCTAAATGACCGGTTCGTTCTCGTATAAAATGTTCATCAAACGTCATCTGCTTAAGATATGTCGGAGTATATACTGATCTGAAAAAAATATAGAAACAGACGTTCAGCTGTATATTAATCCAAATTATTGAATAAATAAAAAAGTACAAAGAAAGCGAGAAGTAATATCAATTTCATATATATCATTTTCATATGTAAAATGTGTTTTTTTTGTTTAAAATGCCACAATATGATTTGATACAGTGTTATAATAGAAAACGGGTATATCAGGGTATGAATGCCTTCAAACTATGTTACTTACCTTTGTTAATTGACCAGCCTTTCCTTTATCGCCGAAAGCTGTGTTGATCAAATTGACCACCGCAATCGGTTCTCATATCAAATATATGTCGGTCATTATCGTGATCCATATAATATTTGCACCACAGCGACCTGATATTTTTTGACCGCGATCCAATTGATGATTTTCAAATTCGCACTCAAGTGATAATAACAGGAAGTATATTTTAAGTTTTTATTGATTACATTGTCTTTTTATTGCTTTAAGATATCACATTATTCTTATAAATATTTGTATTATATTTTACGATATCACTTAACAGGAAAAAACATAGGGATGTATAGTTGGTTATGTGTAATGCTTGATATATTTTTGAAAGGCACACTCGATTGGTGATATATAAATAAAAAAAAAACATTTGAAAGTTGTAGTTGGGATTAAATGTCATATCATTTGTTTTTCAACAACGCTAATATGGTACAAGTTAGACGCATTATTACTAAAACAAAATAACTGTCCATATTGGATTTAACGAACTTTTTTTTTTACGCCCGTCTGTTTTCACTTGAGTAATCGAGGTGGAAATGAAACCCGTTATTTCCTATACGGACCGCTTCTGTTGTTTCAATTATACTGTATCCTTTACTTACATGTATTCGCAGCCAGTGAAATAAAGTAACAGGATATCTGATCTTTATTACCCACTGATAGTTTGATATAGGACATCATATTCCGACTAAACATCTGTGTTATTTTATTCCATGCTTAGGTGAAACATGTTGGCTTACGACAACCTCTGAAAGTTTTTGATCACAAGTTAAACGATTTGTTCAATAAAATACTTTTTTTGTAAGAAATGCTGTATTCCTGTCCATTCTTGATTGCCCCTTCGTTTAGTTCCTTTCATGTATTATTTGATTGTGGTTTGTTGTAACAGGCAAACTACTGAACCAATGATTCCCTGTTGCTAAGTTGAAATCACCACTTCGAAAGCTTAATGGTCACCGACACACCTTGATTAACCGGGACATGTTATCTGCGTCACAAATGACGACTTATATTTTCCGCTTGTCGTTCCGCAGCACTTGAGTTCGACCCTTTTTTTCGTCTCTTAGTGGGGTTTGTGTTGTTCATGTTATCATATTAAATGTTCTCACGTCTTTAGTTGTGATGTCAGCTATGACTTCCGCTTAAAAGCGACGTTCGACTCCCAATTCTTTTGTAGGAAGTTTATGTTTTTATTTGTGGTACTTATACTGGTGTCCAATACGAGTTCATGCTGTCCGAGGTTTTTTTTTTTATCTTCATGTTTGCACTGCTATTATGTTGTTTCACTTCAGATATGGAATTCGTGCCTTCATCGTGGTCGAAATTCTTTACTTTTATAAACAAAAACAACTACCGGTCGGTTTGGCGTATACAAATAAATTGTAGGTCTGTAAGTTCTAGACATTTAGATATGTCTTATGCTTTCCCGTATACAAGTACAACTTATTGATGGTATATCAAGTAATCATAATAGGAAACACAGGCTCGGGAATATCGGATAAAAAACAGAGAAATTTGTATTTCAGATGGGGGTGTCGTTGTAATGTTGTGACATATACAAATACATAAAAAGAAAGCTTACAATGTAATTATTAAAAGCATTTCTTTTGTCGTAACATTTCGTTCTTAACGGCCCTTCATTGTCAATTCCAAGGTGTAGGCCAAGGAATGAAGTAGACTTCGCTGTATCTGTGATATGCTTTATCTCATCAAACTTATTTAGTGATATGACATCATCTATATAACGGAATTGAAATTAAAGGACTGGTTAAGACTCTTTTCATTTTCCTTGAAAAGATCCTGTATGAAGTCTGCATAGATTGAACAAAGGACATGATGGACAGGATAAAAAAAAACTCATATTACAGATCATCTTTAGTCGGATAGGGAACAAATGCCTTTAATTCCTACGTAATCAGTGATATTTATAGTAGACCTTACTGGAACGTAGAAACACCGAACTACATATTATCCTCCCTCAATATAGTGACTCATGACAATGTATGTTTAGAGCTGACGAGTACATGAACGTTTAAGTATAATCTCGCAATACAAATAAATAACGAGCCGAACACAAGTAATTACAAATAAGACAAGACTTAGCTGATAACTTAGAGAACTTGAATTAACGACATGCAAGCGTGGATCGATAGGAGTATGACAATACCAGTTTTCCGTTTTATATTTGTTATTTGTCATCTAATTTAGCTTTGTAAATATCAAACATGTAACAATATAACATAAAAACGCCTTTGCAAAAGGAAATGTATTAAGTAAGTGAATACATTCTCACTTGTAGATTATTTAATATAATCAACTCGACTCTCGCGGGTCTGGTGATTATTTTATTTAAATCTACAGTTAGAGTGTATTCTCCAGTAACATACGTTGAATTATCTCTGTTTTTAATTTAACCAATTCTCGAATCAGTGTCTGAGACAACAAATTACTAATCAGAAATATATATCCTGACATGTAACGTAATCAGAACCCACCCAATAAATAAACGTAGAGAAAACATAAGGGAAAATCTCTAATGGACAACCCAGAAATAATAGAAAAAATTTAAAATATTGGAAAACTGAGCTATCAAATTTACAAAACAAGAACAGAGACGAAAGTGTATGTCGTTTAGGTATTGATACATGTCCTAGTACAAATGACATAATGGAAGACAAGTTGTTTTAACCGTACCCGAAGCGAGTAGCTGTACGACTGTTTAAACTTTCGACACATGCAAGTTGCTGTTTACATAAGATTGCATTAATATGGACACGAACAAGTTCAATAAAGGAAAAAGTAATGAAATAATAAAGACAGCTTTATTGAACATAAATATGTATGCAGAAAGTAATAAAAAGGTGGTGGCAATTGCGGGTCACGAGCCCCTTTGCGTAAAATAACAACTCCATACTTTATCATAAAAATTATCATAGTTCTCAAAAATATATATACTGTCATATAAAGCATCTTTGATCCTTTCTATTTATTTAAAAGACCGTTTATTTGTATTTGCTTAATAGCTATAATGGCAAATTCAAAAGTTGTCAACTATTTTTCAGAATATATTTTCACTTATTTATAAATGCGGTTTTATAAGTTGAACTTTATTTGTTCTCGTCTACAAGCTAGTCTTATATGATGTTGAAGTTGTTTGCTTCAAATCTATTATATCCCCAACCAAATCATTGATGCAATTATTAGCGCGCTCGCCCCGAGTGATGTGCGTCGTGGGTTCGAGTCGGGTGTGGGTCAAACCAATGGCTATAACTTGATATTTGCTGCTTCTAGGGTAAGTACACACTCCAATGGAGAAAGAGGAGACGGGTGTCGCCGACTTATGATAATGTGTCCTAATAACTTATCTTCCCACAGACTATTGTTTGAATGAGAAAGCACAATAAAAAAAAACAAATCGTGTTCGCTTAGTAAAAACGGCCATCACCATAAACTCAACGAACTGCAACCTATCTCGCCATTATATTGCTGAACAATTGCTCATTTTCACATTAAATAACAACGACTCTCTCACTCCGCTATTGCATAGCTTCAAGATATAAACATCTGACTTATTTTGTCTTCATGTTCTGACCCTTCTACGTGGACATCGTGTTGTTCTTCTTTATATTAACCTTCACAACACTAAAGTTTATCAAACAGGAATTACACTGATATACTACTAAAATATCTGAATGTTAGCGTATCACTCTCTCCTTCCTCGGGGATAGCAAAACGAGTGTTACACTCGGAGCTACAGTTTGCTAGTCCCAGTCGTTTATGATGTATTTCTATTGCAATATACCGTTTCGGACCTTTAACAAAGACATACCAAAAGCAGCAACTTCATCTGAGACAAGATTGTATACGAGTGATAGTCTGATATTTCGATCCATCATAACTATGTTGACATCAACCTGTCTCACTGAGATTTATCCCCACTAGATGATTGGAAAGACTAATATCAAATGAGCTATTGTATTTTAGAAAGGTTGCTGCATTACTCGACACACACACTCGGTTTCCTCGGAAAACACTGCCATTTAATATAAATATGGTTCTTACATAGGTGAAGAAGCGAAGATGGGATAATTGTCTGCAGGTTTCAATTCCTAATCTAATTATAAGAGATCAGTATCAGGTATTTCTGAAAATTACATTTGACACTTGAAAATAATCATTTGATTTATATTGGCTATCCTGTCCATTCCCTTTAGTTTTCTTGCTCCCAAACACTTTTATATTATTTGGCTGTTTTATTTATGCGTACTTTATGAAGGTTATTGCTGAAACGTGTCGCGTCCACTAGCTTAGATATCTATATATGTATTGGAAACATACGACAATAATGTATGTCCCAGACATAATTATTTCATATAATTTAAAAATTAGCTATTTTCTTTATACATTTAGCAAAACCTGCTCCTAAGAGAAATGTGTTTATCATAACCCGTTCGAATATTTTTTTCAATGGCTACACACGTGTCAGATTTGGCTAATAACTTTCCATATAAATATGAATATAAACATATTTTTAGATCAGATCTCCGCATTCAGAATTGTTTGTATGCACAAGATCTGTATAGTGGTAGTGAACTCTAGTGCAAGTTTTCAACAATTTATTAAAGCGTATCCGCAAAAATGCGTTCCATAAAAAATATACGAAGATGACAGTTTACCGTAGTATTTTTTGGGGATGTCTGGGTTGCTATTTTTTTTTCTTGTAATGTCATTTTGTGTATCGAAGTTCCGTATTGTGATGTCCGTTACGATTTCCGTCTTAAATGTTCGATTCAGCTTTACCTCTAGTTTCTTAAAGAAGAGCTCAAGTCTTATGTTTGTTGTGTTTGTGAATAGTGGTGTCCAACATATTTTGTGTTGTATTTTTGTTTTGTTTGTCTTCGGCTTGTGTTCCTTATGCTGCCAGTTTCTCTGGATTGTCCATTTTTTTGTACACTTATACACACAATCAAGTAAAGGAACGGCTTTTGTATTGCTGTTCTGCATATTTTGTTATTTTATTTCATAAGTAATCACGTTTATTTCACTTTTCTATTAATACTGTGTATTTAAAATGTAGCAATCTATAGCGTTATACAAATGTATATTCAAAGTCGGGCGTAAATAAGGGTAATAACAAAATTACCGAACATAGAGCAATCTTCCAAAGGGAAATTCAATTCATAAATCAATAAACAGACAAAATCAGTCAACAAACGGGAAACTGGAAAACCGCAATGGTCATGACTTGGTACCGGCATTTCTAAAGAAATAGTGGATTGAATAAGATTTTACGGCGCCAACCTCTCGCTTCCATTACGGTTAAAAGGTTCCCGTTATCACTAAAACAGCATTTACAACAATACTGGAAAAAACAGGCAAAATAGCAGTCAAACAGTACTAAACTCAGTATCTAATATATCTCGTGAACCATCACCATCAACTATGAGTCCTTTGAAGTATTTTAATTACGACCGTATATGTGAAAAGCATTTTTACATCACACATTCACAAAAAATATGTTTGACATTGTAAACCACCTATACCAAATCCTTATCTTTATACATTTTCATTATATGTATATGAAAATGTATCTTTTATTATTCTATCTGGAGAGACAGAATATATTTCGACAAGATCTTGATATCGGAATATAAACTTTTTAAGAGATCGAATAAGGCGAATCTGTTCATAGCCCTGGTCCAGTAGCCTGTTTTTCAGACAAAGATGACGCTTAAAGAAATCAGAATAATTGCTACTGGCTCTTGCATAACGAATCAATTGCGAGATGTAAACACCATATGCAGGAGAAGCTGGTATATTGCTGCACATATTAGGAAAATTTATGATTTTAAAATTGAAGTCGTCTCGTTTATCATAAATTTTAGTACTGAGTTGACCACTGTCGTCAAATTCGAGGTATAAGTCCAAAAATTATGCTGATGAAGCTGTGTCTGTGGTCTCTTTAATTTCCAGCTCTGGAGGATATATCAATGGAAGAAATTCTAATGTACAGAAATAACGTGTATTTTGCATTTGTTTTTCTTCTGTTTTATATATGTATGTGAAAACATGTCCAATGTTCGTCCATAACATTCGGCACTATCTGCCATTTATACTGACCGCATAGTAAACCAAACGTTTTGAAAACGAATCTGATATGCCAATTGCTCTCGTTTATATACACAAGTGTTTCCATTTATCTTACTATGTTCGTTCGTGTTTGTTGAAATATATTGTGCTTGTCATTTTTGTTTTTCGATTTGGATTTTTATTTGTTTTATATTGCTCATTTCATTAAAGGTTTGCAGATAAATGAATGATGTTGCAATTATTTGTATTTCATATGCTCAAATGTTAGATTGATTACAGTATATGCATTGCCAGAAATATACAAAAAACATTAAAGGTATAGAACTGTTACATATAATAATGATGTTCAATATTGGTCAGTTCATTTTTTTTTTAGTTAATATTCATATTTTACCTGTTTATATGTGACCTCATGATACTTATGCAACAACACATTTGATGTGCTTTGAGATTTCGTGTGTTATGCATGTAATACACAGATGTTATAGTTCTGTTTAATTACATGTAATTGTACACAACTCGTTTAACATTTCACTGGCACATTTATATTTATTGATGTAATACCATATATGAGTAACATATACATGTTATTTACTGTAGTAAGATCATTTCAATCGATTTTATTTCACCTACGCTGTCTAATGTTTCCATTATATAGACCATCACAACATTAAAAGTTCTATATTATTGTATTGTAGGTTATTTATGACAGTTTTAATATATCATTAATTAGTTACTTTTTATTTCTTTTTCAGTTACCAGTAAGTATTGTGTTCGTTAGAGTTCCTTTAATTTAATTTAATTAAATAGTATAATCACCTGTAAGGTAAATACTTGTGTATCTAATATGCTTACATTTTATATTCTACGGTACCTGTGTAGATTATCTTACATATCATGACTTACACAGTATATAGCATCTACATTACTGACATACAGCATCCAGTACATTATATATTGTACTAAATATCATCATGAAATTGACATTATAATAAAATATACTCGTTATCGTAAAGCAATGATAATTACATTAGCTATGAGTTGATTTGTTTGCGTTAATTTACATATTTTACCTTATATATGATGACCTAGTGATACTTATACAACAACACATCTGATATGGTTTCAAATTCCGTGTGTTATTCATGTAATACACCGATGTCATATTTCTATTTGATTACATGTATTTTTACACAACTGGCGTAACATTTCACTAGCACATTTATATTTATTGATGTAATACTATAATGCCGTATATGAGTAACATCTCTATGTTATTAACTGCAGTAATATTATATCAATTGTTTTTATTTCACCTTCAAAATATAATGTTTCCATTGTATAGACCAGCACTACATTGGAAGTTCATTATCATTGTAGTGTAGGTTTATTTATGGCAGTTTTAAACTATAACTAATGATTTACGTTTTTTTTTTGTCAGTACAGTGTAAGTGTTATATCTATTATAGTTCTTTTAATTTAATTAAATACTATAATCACCTGTAAGGTAAGGTCTAGTGTGTTTAATATGTTCACATTTGATGTTCTACGGTACCTGTATAGATTATCTTGCATATCATGACTTACACAATATTTAGCATCTACATACAGCATCCAGTATATATTGTACGAAATGTCATGATGACATTGACATTATTATAAAATATATTCGTTATCATCAAGTAATAATAATTGTATTAGCTATGAATTATAAATAGCAATAATTTATATATCATATAATGCATGCCAATCCAACACACTGACTGCTGGGTGGTTGATACCCTCAATGACTCAAATTTCACAAGTGGACGAAAACTACAGAACCTAAACACAACGAGTTATATATACCCGAGGGAGATTAACCATAGTCTTTAATAATACATTATTGACGAACTGTGAACTCATTCTTTACTGTACCAGTAATTATTATCCCACAATGAATAAGTGTAATTATTTTTTATGACGAAGTAACACACAAATTGTTAGCCGGTAATCGGATGATCGTACTTTTTTAGCTGGGTCGACATACATGCATATGTATTTTATTTCTTTTAAATATCCGAACTGTCTTATTTTCTTTCAGAAATGGATTGATAGCATAGGAAAAAATAAACATTTTCTGGGATTTCAGGCAAAATTGTTTTAGTCGTAAAAGCTACAGTCAACATAGGAAATTGTACTGATGTCCTGACAATTAATAGTATTTTGATATTCAAAACAAACTTAAATCGGAAATTATAAGGATGAACTGACAACAACATTTATGATATATTATAAGCAACCTTAGCTATGAAATTGTATGGATGAATCTGTGCATATGTTCAGTTGTTTGTTTATATACGTTTATGACTCCCACCTGAAGCTTCGATATTACGAGGGGGGATATCATTAACCAATATAACCCTATCATATACATATACATTGTCGTATTTGTGAGTGTTCTAAGAAACGTCTGGAGATGCCAAAGTTGTAATCTGAAGCCATAAGTTGAAGGATAAACAATACAATGGCTAGGACAAAGAGTGACTAAAGGACGTACACGGATCTACAAAAAACCGCACTGACATGCATACATTGCTCAGCAACTACCCATTAAAACAGTGATCAACTATGTTTCGCCGGAAAGAAATGCGGTTTCTGTTACACTAGTGACACCCGTCGTCTTAAATAACACGAGCATGGTGTTTGCTAACTATATATATGTGTTAGGGCTATGGTTAAGAGTATGGCTATTGTGTTTATCAGTATTTCAGTTATATCATTACAGTCAGTTCTATTGCTACAGGAAACCGGAGTACCAGGAGAAAACCTCCAACCTGTCAAAAGTTACTGACCAACTTTATCACATAATGTTGTATCGAGTACATCGTGCTATGAGCGGGATTCGAACCTACAACATAAATGATGATAGAAACTGACTGAATAGGTATCTGTAAACGTAACTACTATCACGACCACGACAGATACGTAAACAATAACGAATAAAACAGGATTCGCCTAAAAAAACAAATGATAGTAGTGACGAACCGAACATCGTTTTACGAAGAAATGATGTGGAGTTCACAAAAGGTGAAGACATGAAATACGCTTGTTTCGAATCATTTCCATTCCGTAAATATTTTTTTCTTGTTTTCTTCTGCAAGATCACGTGATATTTATGGAATGTTAAGCACTGGACTTCCGTTGTCAAAATACATAGCGAAAACTTCAATTGATATGAGGCGTTTTAACTTAAATAATTCTTAACATCTTCTGTAAAAGACAGATACAAATTAAATTATTTGTCTTTGTATCAAACAATTCAATGCACAGACAATTACTTGCTTATCTTTTTGGGTTTTAGTTGTGCTATAATGTCTCATTACGTTTTGAGATCAGCGTTGTGATGTCCGTTACAATTTCCGCATATAAACGATGTTCGTTTTGTCTTTACCACCACTTGTTTGTAGGAAGGATCATGTCTTGATTACGCTATATGTGTTTGCTTGCGCATAGTTGTGTCCAGTACATATTGTGTTTTGTTTTTCTTCGTTTTCTGTACCCTATGTTGCCATTTTCTGTGGATTGTCCATGTTTGATTGCCACTTCAGTGTACTCTAAAGTCATGTAGAAAATTAAGGTAAAAAAGAATGTCTTTATGATAAACTAAAGTTATACTTATATAATAGAAATCAGCTAAGGTTAAAATTAAAATGAATATAGGTGCACGAGGTGTTGACCATCTTGCAATGAAGTAATACCTTATTGTGTTTGTATCTACCCTTAGTATTTGCTTTGTATTGTGACCGAAACCCTCCAACTTTGAAAACTACGTCAGATGTAATGATGAATGTACACACATCTGTTACTGATAAAACTCCTTACACCATGTTGTATATCAGATCACTATGTATGATTTAATGATAAATATACAGGCATGTGTCACTGTTAACACTACTTACACCATGTTATATGCATGATCAGTATGTCTGATTTAAAGATGAATGTACACACATGTGTTACTGACAACACTTCTTACACCATGTTGTATGTCAGATCAGTATGTCAGATTTAATGATGAATGTACACGCATGTGTTACTGATAACACTACTGACACCATGTTGTATGTCAGATCAGTATGTCAGATTTAATGATGAATGTATACACATGTATTTCTGATAAGGCTACTAACTCCATGTTGTATGTCAGATCACTATGTGTCACTGCTAACACTACTTACACCATGTTGTATGTCAGACCAGTATGTCAGATTTAATGATGAATATACACACATGTATTTCTGATAAGGCTACTAACTCCATGTTGTATGTCAGAACACTATGTCTGATATACCAGTATTGTAGTTATATCACTTTATATATTGCTTTAGATACCATCATTACTTCACTGTTACATTCAATAAAGAGTAATGTTTTATTTTATTTTTTTTAGCCGTGAGCCTTTGTAAGTATAATACATGTACGGTAGTATATTACATAAAATCTGAAAAAATAGACGCTAATTATTTTTTATATAAGGTACCTTGTGTTATTATGACAACTAAATACGTTCGAAACAAACGACATAAGATATCATCTGATGTGTTAGGTACATCTGAAACAGACCTGTATATTTCTGAGATTATTGATTGATGCATACGCGGTTGGTCCCTCTTTAAACGTGTGTGTGTAACCGTAAGCAGGTATATGATATACACAAATCAACAGTACAGCGTTCAAGCAAGCGATCACACTGTATCATTGGTGCAATAAATTGTGCTAATGGAGTAACACATGAGAGAACATAAGTGTAAATCTATGGAATAATAAACATCACACAACGTTAAACTGAAGTTCAATCAAATGTTTGTTCTCAAAAATATGAAGCATAGCCCTCATCAGAATCATTCTTATAAATTATTGTTATTTGTTTATGCAGATTTGTGAAATAAATACCCCGAAAACACATTTTAATTTGATCGACCAATATGACCTTCTATTTATATATGTTACTATGATAAACATGATCAACACAAATATATTAGTGTTATTGCATCAAACAATGGAATGATGTTGATTGTTATAATGTTCCTTCTAATAATTAGTTGTGTTCATCTATGAGTGATTGATTTGGTGATTAACGCAAACTGGAGCAGAACATTAAAATATGTTTAAAGTAAACTGTAGCAGTATTTCAGCTATATCGTGGCATTTATTTGTTTCACATATTAGTTATGACAAACAGCACACAACATTTAACTGAAGTTCAAATAAATTGTTGGTGGAGAAGACATAAATAATCTGAATCCTCCATATAAATTATGTTTATTTCTCTACTCAGGTGAACATAAAAAACCTCCACCAATACATTTTTTTTTATTTTGATTGACCTATATGACCTTTTATTTATATGCGTTACTATGATAAACATGAACAGCATTAATAGATTTATGCTACTGTACCAAGCAATTGAAAAATGTGGATGGTGTTCCTTCTAATAATAAGTTGTGTACATCTATGATTGATTGCTTGGTGATTAATGCAATATGTGGCAGTTTTTCAGCTATGTCGTGGCATTTATTTGTTTGACATAACATGCACTTATTTGTACACATCCGCCTGCAATAGTGACAATATGCTCTTACTATAAAACAAATTATTAATTGATTATTAAAATAATAAACTGTAAGTAGTTCATGTAGATATGACCACTGTGAGATTGCTCAATGAATACTAACATGTAACGTATTAGTTTCATATTTGTATTGTTTCAGGGACTGCGTCGAATGTGGGTAAGTGTGAACAGTTTTTTGCTAAATAAGTATGTCTATAATAGACGTTAACACCAAACAGATAAACGATAGACAGTAAAACTGTATTCGATTGCAATATTTCCTGTGAGTTCTGTTCTGAAAGCTAACTATCAACGGTTTCTTCCTGGTTGCAAGCCCTCAATAATATATTCATGAACACATACATTTTATCACCGATAACAAACATTCTCCCGTTTCCCCATGACATAGCAATGTTTCCCTAATAGTTCTCCCTCAACTCCTTCAAAGAAACAATACTAATCATAATACCACACACCTATATCAGTTAAAAGTATGTCGAGGAAACACTTCCTACTGTTAAATGAGAAATGTAATATTTTCAGCATGTTCAGTTGTAAACATGTGAACGTCCCAGAAAGCAAATACAAATATCGGATACAATTTATAAATAAGTTTTATGAAAAATAAGTAATTGACACATTGAAGCCAATAGATATTTCAGTATATTAAAATTGCAATGTCGCATGATAGAAAAACAATGACTGCTATAGATCATAATAGCAACATTTTAGTCAGCATTGAAGCATTGTTTGTGACAAAATGGTAATATTTATAGTAGTCTGTTTGACCTCCACCAAGCTATGTAATCTTTAGAATAGAGTCAGTGGTAATATAGGTATGTCGGTAAGGTTGGTATATAGTCATACAAGGTCGGGATGTGCATCATCTAATCATCTATTATGTAATAGTGAAGATCACAAATGCAGCAATAATTATGCACAGTTATACCATTAGCCATTCTCATTTAGATAATGTGTTTTATTAAATTATTACATTTTTGTAAGAACTTCAACTTAATATGAAAGGAGAAATTAATACGTAATTAGTTTCTAATATTTGGATTAACTCGGGTTTGTAATTGGTGTTATACCACAACGTTAGTATGTCTTACAGGGATATGCGTTACATTTTCTAACTATGTATAAAGCTATGTTCTGAATATAATTATAATAGTATCAAACATTTGATCATAGTATCATGATTTTAATGCTATGATAGTGTTATTACAGAGATCTAAATTATTACAGCTAGTTGATGTTTTATTATCCTCTCTGCTGTTAACAACATCAACATCAACGTGATAACAACGTAGATATCACAATCATGTACATCTGTCTTTTATCTTGACTCGTTAATAACACATTGGATTGGTCAATTATTTTATGATAGTGATATGTTGTGAAGAATAGCAATTGCATTACATGGAATAAATATAAACATAACAGTAACACACAGACAAATTAGATTTAAAGGTTAAATGCTTTATTATCATCTTCACTGTTAGCAACATTGACATATGCGTACTAAAACGCAGAGGTATCAAAATGAGTCTGCACGACGCGCTTCCTAGGTACGCTCACAGTCAAAAGTGTGGGTCATGAATAGTAAAGTAGCTCTCCCTTTTCCTCTCAAACAATGTTGTAAGATATAAATTCTTTGTATTTTATATAATATTTTGCGCGTCTATGTCAAAATGAATATGTATTCTCAAAGTAACATGAATTAGAACAGCTGCCTACATTCTCTGCATTTAACATCAAGGTGTCCTATCAGGCGGAATAGATGAGGGGTCACTTCCTATATAAAGGTATATACAGACATGTCGCTGAAACGGATATCCTTTTCCAGCTTTCAAAAATATAAATGGACAGTAAATTGTCCACTTCAATATATTAATGGTAAAATGCTTAAGCTATGATATATAAATAGTTAATATTTCTACAAGCTATTGTAGCTTCTTTATTGCAAGACAAATTTTTATATGCTATAATTTAGCATGACAAGTCACGGAATTGATATATACGTTTTTATTTGTGGCTTTAAGCCTAATATATCAATGTCTCACCAATAACGGAATAATATATGAAAGAGCATAGTTTCGTTCTCCAAGATATATCATTGTTATTTTCAGAGGAAACACATACCACTTGCTTATTTGACAGATTTGATAATTTCAGGTCTTCAACGACCAACGTCGTAAGACATCTTAAAATATGAACTTGTTTTAGCTTTTGATTAATCGTAGAAAAAAAAATAGATTTGATTATTGTCTAAATTTGACTGAACTTGTTTTAAATGTTGCATTATTGTTAAAATGTAAAATTGGTTACTGTTTGAATTTAATTGTATTTCTTTTTGAAGTTTATTTAGTGCTAAGATGTATATTTGATCCAAATATAAATAGATTCCTTGTATCATACCCAAGGACATGTATTAAGTATATAGTATACCTTAAATTGAATGATTTAATTAGAATAAACTAAAACTGTAATCATTTTTGAATTTGTTTTTTTATCGTTTGCTTATATATGTATTTCCGTTGGATATCTAGTTATCAAGAGTGGAGGGCTGGGATTGAGATCCCATTAACAGGTTTCATCCCACTACATGTGTGTGTCTGTCCCAAGGCTTGACATGAATTCCCAACGTTATATACTGTGGTCTTTCCATGTCCAAGGAGGTCAGTTGAGATGATAGGTGATTGTTGATTTTGTTGATATTGCTGACATAGATGACCTATAACTGTTTAAACAAATTGTGTCAAAAATGATGAATGTTGGAGTGTAAATTCGAAAATTACTTACACACGTGAACTAATCTTAAAACAATGGTCAACAATGAAATATGCACCAATTTCCGTCACTTCAATAAGGGGTCATATTGACATTGAAAAGTATATTAACAATATGATACGAAGATATGTAACGGAATCAGATTCCCAACTCATAAATAAAATTGGAATAAAGAGATGACCTAAATATAAAACAGCACATATATAAAGAAAAATCACAAGATCATTCAACTTGAGCTCCCACATACATGTATATTTGTTGTGTTTTTTAATACTATAGACCGGCTTATCTATAATTGAAAACAGTGACCTCTCACTTAATTCACTGTCAATTGTCATAGTGAAATAAAATCGCACGTGGATCAATAAAGCAAACTTGATTTGTTTGTTTACACGGGGTGTTCCCTGAATGATATCATTCTTAAAGCAACATAGAGTGTAAATTGTTGTTTCAGCAATTAAGTATGGGTCACTTAAAGGTTGTTATTGATTTTTTTAAAAGCAATAAATAAGTGAAAATCCAATGAAAAGGAGGTCAAATATATTGAGTTAAAGGATAATTTGCGGTAGTGGCTACCCCCAACATTTGTGGGCGGAGCTTATCGGCAAAAATCCCCGTTGATATGAACAGCATATTTATGAAACTGTATGTCACATGACCAACGTGACCAAGGTCACATACCTCAGAAATTTGAAGTGATTTTTGTAGGTTTTAGAATGATGAAGAATATTATCTTTAATAAGACTAAAAGTTTCGTAGAGAGGAACACTAATGGCCATGCCTGTCAAATATTTTGCACCAAAAGTATCTATGAAACTGTGTATCATAGATATTTCCTCCTCGAGATGACTGTGGCCAAAATAATGATGAAACTGAATGTTTGCTCCGCCCACAGCTATTTATACCCACCATCCCGGTTTTAGAAGAAAAAATGAATGAAAGAAAATGGCAAACGTAATGAGAAATGAAATAATATATTTGTTGTAATTCATAATAAGTGAAATGTCACATGCTATATGTAGAAGACATCTAATGAAAAAGAAGTAAAATATATTGACATTTTTTATGTGAAATTAAAATTCATTAAGCAAATATATCATAACTCTAATAGAAATAATACACTTTCAAACAACAAAACACGCATTGACCATTCAAAGGAAAGTAAATAGACATTATTATAATTTTTTAATGTTATTTTTGTTTCATATCCCATGTCTTCTTATATAATTTTAAAGTTCGATATAGATATGTGTTATTATTTTCATATTTCATGTCTGTTTCTATAGGTTTAATGTTTAATATGAACATTCATTATTATGTTTTCATATTTCATGTGTGCTTATATAGTCTTAAAGTTTAATATGAATATGCATTATAATGTCTTAGTATTTTATCTGATTACATTTATATATAACCTGTTATAAACCTGTGATTATCCTGATAATTCACCTTTTAATTAGTAATGACAACGTTTCTTGATCTTTCAAAATGTTGGGTTTCTGGGATACAAGTACTATGAATTTGAATTAAAATTACCAACTATTACCTGGTTTGATTAAATAAATTTTAAACTGAAACTTTGGGGACTTGGGCCGCTGACTTTGAATATCAAACAATTTAGCCTGTCAAATATACAACTCATGGATGCCAGATCTTGCCAAAAACTTAAAGGTTTAGTTGTGTGGATGTCTAGAGAAATTACTCAAGCCTGTTGTCCCGAATTTTTTCACGGAAAATTACCCTCAGGCAACATTAATCATAGACTGTAACGACACATTTACACAAAGACCTACAAACTTAAAAAATGAGGTGAAACTTTAAGCAACTATAAGTCATATAGCACAACAAAATACATGGGCGGAATTGTACTGCACGGACACATTATGTGTATATCTGTAAGCTTTCGGTAGAAGGGCTAGCGACATCATTATTGCTTTTAAACGTTGATTTTTAAACCATTCACTCCCTGGATGTGTGGTAATGGTAGATCGGAGGTTCAGTATAGATGATCCCCGTTTCCACCGTCATGTTAAACTTGACATTCACTCACAGACATCATTATTTCTTGTGCAGCGTTTGTCAGTTAGAGAGGTATTTAATAAGATATGAAGATAAAATGAGACATAACACATATATTTAACTATAACATGTTTTATCTTAAAGTATCCTTTCTTGTGTTTAACTATCAATACAAACAAAACTGAAGTCGGCCCCCTCCAGATATCAATTTATACCAAAAATGTTAAATGCACAGGATGGATTTATGAGTCGCCATACATGCACTCTAGTATTTCTCATGATGAACAATCCATGGATGTGTGGGGCATCCTTTCGACAGAATTAATAACATTATTAATTTTGTTATCACACTATTATACTTTTGAGTTTCACATATCTCCAGCACGCTTCAAAACCATAGCTCACTAAGTTTGGATATGCAAGTGTAACAGACAAATTATGAACCCTAGTGAATGAACTTTGAAATTGGAGATAGAATTAATATATTTCTATATTGAAATGTATCAAAAGCTACAAATATCAATTTAATCTTAAGAAGAGTTTGACAATACCAAAGGGGCAATCAGAATCTGTATATGGAATGGAAGAAGAACAGACAACACCATGGCCAAAAGAAAAAGTACAAAATGACAAACAGCGATGAAGAAAACATACATATACAACTAAAGATCGAGTAACACGAACCCAACTCAAACCGGGGGTGAATTCAGGTGTTCCAGAAGGGTAAGCAGTTCCAGCTCCACCAGTTGCACCCGTGTTAATCTAGTTACAATTCCGGTAGTAAGTCGTGAATGAGGAAGGACCGAGAAGTGTTTACGACAAGTGGAACATATATGTGGTCTTTTTTCGTGACAGAGATGTTTCATAGTGGTCAACCAGGTCATAGTGGCGAACGTAAAATTTACGAAGTGATGATTTCAACTTGTCAAAAGGAACCCTTGGTTCAGCAGATTCCTTGTTAGCAGCAACCGTCTATCAAGGAAATACTGATAGGAACCACAAGCTCTGGAATATCGTCTCATCTGAGAGATATATACTTCATATGCAGGTACAGCTAGAATGTTGCTACATATAAATGGAAAGTTCACAATGGGAAAATTGAAATAATCTCTTTTGTCGTAAAGTTCGTTCTTAACCAACTATCACTTTCGATTTCGATTTCGAGGTGTAGGTGAAGGTATGAAGTAGACCTGTCAGTATTTATGGTATCCTTTATTTAAATTTGGGCAAAATTGAACTAACTGTAGTTTGGTAGTGGCAGTCAATTATTTGCAACAGCTAGGTGAGCACATTTTGTTGGCTAATGGTTGAATGTGAGGCAATCTGTCGTTGTCGTGATCGTATGATTGTTGGATTTACAATTACCTGGCCAGCTAGTGAGTTCGCACACCGTTCATCGCAAGGTGCACTAAATATCATGTGATAAATTGTTTCAGTGATTTGCACCAGGAGGGTTCTTATCTTCGATTTTGGAAAGTCGCCGTCAAAAATCATATCATTATCTTCGGGTAATCCACTATCCTCCACCAATTCAACTGATCACCACAATGTCTAATCTTATTAGAATAAGATGAAAATAAATAGACTTAGCTGTCGGAGCAATTCCAAACTCAAACCTCAAAATCGTAGAAAGAGGCAAAATCGATACCTCTAATACCCAAATACATGATCCTCCCTTTTCTTAGAGAAACCATGGGGACATGAAAGAAGAGTTTGAAAATACCAGAGGGGCAATCATAATCCGTATATCGAAGAAGACCGGGCAACACCATGGCCAAAAGAAAAACTACAAAAGGACAAACAAAGATCTACAAAACATACATATAAAACAAAAGATGGAGTAACGCGAACCCCAGTGAAAGCTGGGGGTGAACTCATGTGCCCCGGAAGGGTAAGCAGTTCCTGCTCTACTAGTGGCACCCGTCGTGTTAATATAGTTACAAACCCGGAAATAAGTCGTGAATGAGGAAAAGACCGGGAAGTCTTTACGGCACATGGAACATATCCTTGTCATTTGTGACACATATATTCCATAACGGTCAACCAAATCATGGTGGCTACTGTAAAATTTTCGAAATGATCACTTTAACTTTACCAAAAGGAACTCTTGGTTCAGTAGCTTCCTTGCTAGCAGCAATCTTCTATCAAGGAAATCATGATAGGACCCACAAGCTCTGGAATATCCTACCATCTGAGAGATATATATTCCGTGTTTTCAAATGTGAGTAAACATGCTAACCCTACCGTACGCTAGTAACCGTGCGTACAGCGTTATAATACAGAGTGTTGTTCATGGCGTGGTGAACTAAGTACAACATTATGTAATGCAGTTGATCTGTGACAGGTTGATGGTTGTCTCTGTGTACTCCGGATTCCACCACCAATAAAACTGACCTCCACGATATAACTGAAATATTGTTGAAAATGGCGCTAAACACCATGCATCTCAACCTGCAGCTATGTAGGGTGCTACAATCTTGAATATTATACGCATCATGGCTTATCTTCGTGACACATACGTTGTCATATGTGTAATTTTAGTTCTATTAAAGAAAAGTGATGGCCTAAGCATCATCAAAATATAAGATAATATTCAAGTCCATCGTAAGGTGCAATAGTAAAACAATAGTATACTTTGGATATGAAGATACTTGTCATTACAGTTGACAAAATAATCTTCAACAATGTGTTGATATCTCTCGCAAAGCATTTTGAAAGATAAGATAACACGATTCTTTAAGACACCTTGATTTAATGATTTAGTACTCATGTTATGGTGACGTTGTAAAAGTATGAATGCAAAGCTTAGCATAGAACATAGAATCTGCATACACAAAATAAATGATATTATCATGGAAAGGATGGAAACGCTATTATTTTGTCACTACTAAACATTTAAAACGCGGATTTTGTCAAAATATGATGTTCCCATAAGTTAAATAAGTTCAGGTAAATTAAAGTTATCTCTCTTTAAGCATACATCTCTGATATTTGAAATAAAAATAAATATTGACATAAATTGACCGGCATGGAATATCTGTGTTATAAATGACCACGGATATATTCCCCTTGCAAACACTTCCCGGTCCTTTTGTCATTCATAACTTACCACCGGATTTGTAACTAGATTGACACGATGGATGCCACGAGTGGAGCAGGAACTGTCTACCCTTTCGGAGCACATGTGTTCACCCTCGGTTTTAGTGTGGTTCATGTTACTCGATCTTTATTTGATGAGTATGTTTTGTTGATGTTTGTTTGTCCTGGTATACTTTTTCTTTTAACCATTGTCCTGCCTGTTCTTCGATATACGGATTCTGATTACCCCGTTGGTATCTTCCAGCTCGTCTTACCAATTATTAATGTTCAGAGTTTCAATATATTATTTGAAAACAAAAAAGCTATGTCAAGCTAGTATTCAACTGTTGCTATTAGAACAATTGAAAAAATGACCACATCAGACAAATGGCTGCTTGTTCAGCTCAACAGTTTCGGATAGTCAGCTCAGTTAATAGTATTATATTGTAATAATGTAAATTAATGTAAGACATGGAATCGGATAATATTAAATATATGCTAAAAAATCAAATCTGAGAGTAACGGTCCTAGCTAATAGTATGTTACCTACGAACGTTTACTAACCCTGCTATTGTACTGTCTGTGTCTATGTTGTTATTTTTAGTTACTTAGTTGTGGGTTTTTTTTTGGTACGATCAGGCAATTTACAAATACGGCTTTCTTACCTTTAAATTGTTTGTTTGTTTGTCGTTCTTTATCGCCACTTTCAACAATAATGCAGTTATATCATGGCGGTCCGTTTCATTGGTGGAGAAAATCGGAGGAACCGGAGAAAACCACCGACCTGTCGCAAGTCACTGACAAACTTTATCACATAATGTTGTACACCTCGCCCTGATCGAGATTCGAACTCACAACATCGGTGCTGATAGGCACGGATTGAAGAGGTAGTTGCAAATCAAACTATCATACGATCACGACCACGATAGCCCATGTCTTCCAACGAGGTGGATATCAATATTTGAGACCTATCCGAGGAGATGTGTTTTCCTGATAGTTCGACAGAGGCCTTTTTTGAGGAGGGGGCTGTTTTCCCACGCATCGGTACATGTAAATTCATCACATTTCTATTCTATGTTCTCGGATCCTCTCGAGGTTTATGCTACTTCAGATATACATCACTTCAATTCGAAAGTATGTTGAGGACAAGGATACCTACTTTTAAGAGTCAACATCAAAAGAAAATAAAGGCAATCATAAAGATATGTGTCAATAACTTTATGGGATGATTCAAATATTAATGCATCTGTTGCTTACAAAAGAAAATGACATATAGCAATAGACTCCTAATATTTCATATTCAATTGGGGTGATTCTATTGTTATTAGGGACACCACAACATTCATTACATGGATAATATAAAACATAATAGAGCCATAAAGATTATCATAGATAAGACTACAGTTAGTTTTGTATTTGGAAGAAGTCTAAATGTATGTTCCTTGTTAATAGAACATGAAAATTGGCATAGGCACACAGTCGTGTATTTATGGTAATGCGAATCGCTTTACATATATTTTCTGACGACAATACAGTTATTAATGTGGAATCAAACAAAAAATACGATTGAAAAAAGTTTGAATATGAAAAAGAGGTAATCAGAAGGACATGTAACAAACACTCTGGACAAATAAAAAAGGACAAACAGACAAACAGGGGTCGACAATACAATACGAAGAAAGGTATAAATATTGATCAACCTTTAAACACCGTGGGTGAATTATGTGATTCTGAATTTTAAGTAAGTCCCATTCCACAGGTGGCAGCACCAACTCAGTTACTAAGAACCTGATGAACAGGACTGGATTGTGACTACGACAAACAGTGATACAGATCTAGATATTCTGTAACAGTTATCAAGGTCATGATGGCGACCTCAAAACATTCGAGGTGAGGACTTAATTTTTATGACTAGAATCGTTTGTTTGGTAGTTTCGATTATATGCGTTACGTATTGTTCTCCCTTTATGATATTCTACACTTTTCTGGTGTTATCCTGCAATTGTGTTAAATTTAGTACTAATAAATGGGGGTCAAATCAACTTCAGTGTTACTTAATAGAGGACATAATAAAGCTTTTATGGCACTTGATTCATGCAGATCAACAGAACGAAATGGGAACAGAATAAGCGCTGACGTCATAGATGGCGTCAATAAAAACAATTAGAAATGACGCTTGTATCTGTTATTTGCAGACAATTTGGCAGCTGGTTTGGACTTTTTGATATTGCAGGATAAATACAATATATTATATTTTGGTTAGATTTAAAAATCAATTTGCATTCTACTAAACAGACCAGAAAAGCTCGATTTCTACCTGTTTCTAAAGTTCGTATTAATAAGTATATTAATTTTCCAACAATGTACGTTTTGTTGTATATTTATTATACAGTTTCCATTCTTACTATTACTATGTTTATGCATCAATAAGTTTAGACCACAAGCGTATAATTAACATACTAATCCATTTACTGGCTATTCTCCTTACATCAGAGTATATCATTAATTTAATAATCAATTCATTGGTAGTTATTTTTTCAATTCATTTACAGTCGTAAATATATTGTATTATTTAAACATAAAAATAAATGATATATTTTAGGGGTTGTCCTCTGTTTTATGTCCTTATAACCCAGTGTCCTATCGGTTGCAAGCATTCAAGAGATGTATAACCTATTGTATACGTCGGTTCTAAATTACAAACTGAAGTGTTTATCTAATGATCTAACGTTTTATACACCATTTAACACAATCAAGATAATTTCCAATTAAAGGGTTGCTTTCAGTAACTGCTATGAGTAGCGATACCCCTACTTATATGGTTTACACAGTTTAAGGTTAGTTGGTGCTCGGTTTTATGAAGTCTGGTATTGATAAAAAAATAAAACAATTACTATTATATGGGTCAGCCTATTCTGTAACAAACAATACACTATTGATTGAACCGCATTAGTAGTGTATGCTTGTCAAACTAAGTAGTATGATATTTACATATGTTACATTACTGCTAAGCACTCTACATTAAAGAATAACAGCAAGGACTAGTTGGCTCGGAATCAGCATAACGTGTCTTAGTGGAGTGATACATCTACAAAACGACTGTTGCTTCTGCGAACTATCACAATGCAATCAGTCTAAGTGTGTTGGCTCAATGCAAAGCGGACATCATCATCATAACCAAATTGAAATGTATATCATTGATAGTCTGCTCACAATAATCGCCTATTCACTAAATCTCTATACAAAAGTATAACACAAGTGGTAAAACAATTGACACGTGACTTCGGAAATGAAAACAAATAATAATACTGTTTTTTTTCTCAGTTTTATTGAAGTATATTTGTATATGAAAGCGGATTAAACTTTAATCAGCGTCGCTACATGGCAATAAAACAAATATATTATTTAAACTACATAAGGGGTAGAATGGGGTCCCTCTAGCATGGACTATGGTACCCCTTTTTTAAGATACCAAGCTGGTATCCCTCTTGCATGGACTCTGGTACCCCTTTTGATTCTTTTACGTGTTATGGTATCCCTCTTCTATTTATAGTTTATATTAGTAGGAGGATGGTATCCCAACTATACTATTGTAATTTAATACCATGGTATCATCAATTCTACCATACTATTGTAATTTAATACCATGGTATCATCAATTCTACCTCTACTGAAAATGGAATATTAAAACTAAGCATTGGATATCCAGGCACTCATTTTAGCTTTCATCTACTAACAGTAAACATGTCCTATACAAGAAACAACTCAGTGGAATACATTGATGATGAACATGGTGAAAAAAATAACAGCTCGTTACCCAAACTTTCAAGTTTTAATTCGTTGTATGATCATCTTAGCAAGCGAACACATATTGTAAAATGGACTATAAGAATTATAATGTTGGCATTGATATCGGCCATGTTAGCAACTACAAACAGCTCACACATAAAGGAAAGGAGCCCCACAGCAGATTGCATCAAAATCCTTCGTTCAGAAGAATATCAACCACAACTACTCTACTTTCTAATTATCCGACAACTATTACTCCACCCTGTGTCCATATCAAGGTGAAGTCAACATAGCCATTCGTGTGTTCATCAATGATAAAGGGTATCTAAATAAATAAACGTAAATGGGAGGCTACATTCAGCATGTGATTCCACACATTAACAGACATTTGGACATTTGGGATACCTTAAATAAAAGATTTTGATTTGATTTGATTTTTGGTGTTTTAACGCCACTTTCAACAATATTTCAGCTATATCATGGCGACCAGTTTTAGTGGTGGAGGAAGCCGGAGTACCCGGAGAGAACCACCGACCATGCGCAAGCAACTGGTAAACTTTATCACTTGCGGTTACGAGTCGAGTGCACCCTTTTTGTAATTTACAAAGCCGGTCGCGAACCCACGGCGTATTGGTGATAGGCTTGAATGGGTTGCTAGATCGAACGACCTAACTCATTGAGCCACCCGGGCCCCTTTAAATAAAAGAAACGCATAGTGTACATGGGTTTAAAAAATAATACAGATTTAAATCTTTTTATGAAATAGTAAAGGTACCGCCCCCACAATATAATTATAAGAGAACATTCGAAAAAGGCTACAATGAAAAATGGACTGTTGAATATTTCAAAATAGCGAAGAGGTTTAAGAGGGGCAAGCAAGATGTTTACAAAATATCTGAAATTAATGGAGACTTGATCCAGGGGAGTTTCTACAGATACGAATTGCAGAAAATCAATAAATCTGAAACCGATACCTTCAAGATCGAAAACATAATTCAAAAAAGAAAATAAATGGTACAAAACATGTTTTGGTGAAATGGTTAGGATGGCCAAGCAAGTTCAACTCATGGATTTCCGAGAGTGACGTAGAAGACATATAACAGTACTATGATTGTATCATTTACTCATTTTATGTCAAGACGAGCTTGAGAATGGTATGTTCTTCCGATGATGGAACAGATTTCTTCCCGGACAATACATCCCACAACTTTTGGGTCAAATTAAACAGAGCATTGCAATTTGACGGTTATTGGGTGGTAGCTTTAACGTAGATAAATATCTCCGAAAGGGCTCAAATATATGAATTGTTCGTGTATTCGGATATATGCCAAGACACCTTCGTTGGATCATCAGAGTAACCTTTATTGAGACGAATCTTTTACGAAGACGTGAATGGAAAAAATATCACATATGTCAATCCGTATTATGTTCCTGTTAAATTGAGAGACATCCAACAAATCCATATCTATATAAAAGACG
>MJUT01037619.1:42255-57811 GCA_002080005.1 Gigantidas platifrons
TTATAAGAGTATCATATTATTAATATCTGAATTTTTAATTTGTTGATAAACAGATATTTAAGAGTGATTCCAAAAGGTTCATAGGACATAAGACAAAGTCCTGTAAAATTTGGTTTGGTCTGGGAATAATTTGTCTGAGAAGGTATATGCACATTTCTTCCATATAAATTTCATTCAAATCCAAAAATTGTATGCGTGAGAGTGCTTACAAGATTCGGACGGACAGACGGACGCCCGGCATCTCTATGTCCCTCTCTACATTGCGGCGGGGGACAACAATTACAGAAAATGTAGTCTGAATCATGTACATCAGGTGTAAAGTTTTATGTCAATCGACTAAACTTTCATACAATAAAAAATCAACATGGTAAGGTATGCGGGATAATAATTATTTGAACACTTGACTTCTGAATTAAATAAACTTTCTCTTGGTTCATATTTGTGTAGAATATTTAAGTTTCCTTTCGTCTTTTTATTAAAAAAAACATGTTTACTATACTATTCTTACCGTATACGTTGTAAATCCGTTTCGTCTTTTCTCTGTATTGATTCTTGGCTGCAAAAGATTATATACAAAAAAAATGTACATATATATGTTTCTTAAAATAACATGTTATTCCATACATATTGCTTAAGATTAAAAGAAAAACCGTTTGTAATCGTACAGCTAGGTATGGATTAAAAAAAAATGTGGAAAGTTTGTGTTTTATAGTTGGGACGTTTGCAATCTATAATCTTCCGAAGATGTATTCATAAAGGTGGGTGTTTTTCGCTAAATATGCTAATTACTAATTTCTGCAAATTAGATATACGTAAACAATAAGATTTCCTAGGATTCCAAACCCTAATTCTTGATATATCATTCATTAACTTTTTTTATGAACCTTTCCATGAAAATTTAAAATATTCTCAATATTTCTATTTGTTCCCTATAAAATATACTACATTCATTTGAAAAATCAGTATGGCAAAGTACATATTTAAAACGTTGAATTAAAAAAAATCCGTATATTCAATAATTAGAAACACTCCTTCTAGTAGGTGAAATTATACATAGCTTTTAACAAGAAAATAAAAAGGTTACACACGTAATGTATTTAAAAAAAAGACAATCATTGAATTTAAAAATATTCAACAAATATATAGTTACATTAAAAATAAAGTTAACTTACATTTCTTCGATCATTTTGTGTGCCATTTTGTTTTCCTCAGGAGCAGCTTTAAACCTATTTGCAAATATTCCTTTTTATAGTGCTAAAGTGATCGTGCAGAATTTTCCATGGTCGTTAAACAATGATTTATGTGTTTTTATCTCCTCATGGTTGTAATGAGATAATTCTGATTCAAAAACTTAAAATTCTTTATATTTTCCTATTAATGTTCCTCAAAAGTTTTTCTTTTTGGCCCTTGTTAAATTACCATTCTGTTGTTTTATATTTTTATTATACCCCATTGTAATAATGCATGACATTTTTTCTTTTCTTTTTTATTATTTATATTAAAGATTGTTAGATCTTTGAAGAAAAAAGTTTATGATTCAATAAAGGGAAAAAACCCAAAACACATGGGGTATCTTAATGATCAGGTTTTAATAAAAAAAAAAAACGACTTGACATATAGATACTCTTGTGTGCCCTTTGTTCAAAATCAACAATGGAATTAGATAGAGACAACCAAAGGAAGATGCAAACATATGTAAGTATTCCTTTGTGATTTTTATACCCAGTCAACTTTGAAAGGTATAGCTTTTTAATTTGTCTGTAACCTCTCAGATTAAGGTTTGGTTTTCCAAATATTAAGATACTTGGGAACAACTGTCCTGGAAGCGTGTTTACATTGGAATAATTGAAAAGTGATCATTAAATCAAACCATTTCAGTTGACAATGTTAAAAGTTTTCACTCTGAAGGGTGCAAAACAGTGTAAGTGACATATTAGTCTGTGATAGTGTTGAGAAGTAGGTCATATACTGTAAACAAAAATGTCATATCATTGTTAAAGTATTGATCTGTTGACAAACATATTTAATCTGTGACTCTTTTTATGTCAGTAGATCAACATTACATTATTACATACCTCTCAGATTACCGGATGATAAGTCTCTCCACACCCCATTAACTTAGTTGATCATACAACAAATTAAAACTTTGAAGTGTATGTAATGACCTGTTATTGTCTTCATCATAGTTGGGATACCATCCTCCTACTAACATAAACTATAAATAGAAGAGGGATACCATAACCCGTAAAAGAATGGTATATGTCATACATTAAATACCCTAAATGAGGGGGTGTTGGATTTCATACGAAGGGATACCCTGAATGGTGTCCTAGGTTATCTACTGGGTATAGGGATACCAGCTAGGTATCTTTAAAAGGGGGCCTAGTTGTCTGGCATACCACTAAGATATAAGAGTCAATCTGATTGGTTGAAATATTTATAAAATGGATGCTATTAACTCTATATTGTGAATGAATGAATAGATAATAAAATGGATATATAGAGTCTCAAGGGATATTTTAAGCTCAGTGCACGGCTAGAGTTGAATAATTATCCTTGATGAATAGACCGGTAGTTGTTTGCATTACACAAATCTCGAGAAATCCTAGAATTTCCCTAGCATACAAATTGTATGCTTTCTACAACTTGTATACCGTAGTGCTTTCTGTCTATGTGTGTCAAAAAGAAAGAAAAGAAAAAAGAAAATGTCCAAATAATAAAAAGAAAATATATATTGACAAATATAGACACACAAGAGACAGATTATTCGGTCTATCAATTATTATGCGCGGGTGCTGGGATGTCATTAAACTGTTTAGCAACTCCATATTGTCTGTGCTTGTCCCAGACCTTGACCAGGATTTCCATCGACATATATCATTATCTTTTTCTGTTCAATGATTTGATGTGAGAGGTAGTTGTTTGTGTGCTCATTTGCCAATGCAGGTGAAATTTTGCATCCTAACTGTTTAAATTTTCCTTTCATAATACATTTCTTTTTCATTACAGTAAGCAATGACCTTATGTAGCTGATTCTTAAGTTGATCTGCAATGTATACCAAGACATAACCCTCACTATCACACATAGTGAAACATAATCCAAATCTAAAATGAATTGTGTAGAGATATAGCAAAGATAATTCCAAAGACACAACCGCTTTATTTATATGTATAAGTATATTGTTTCTGATGCTTGTACTTTTTAAATTTGCATTTACATGTAACCCATTATAGATAAATAAAAGCCCCATGTCAGATGCGGATCCCACATAAGGGAATGTAGTGGGTTTTAACTGTAATATTTGTCTAATACGTACATGTACACACCCTTCGTGAGCAACTGGGTTCATCCCAGTTTGTATGCCCCCGCGACGAAGAGTCGGGGGCATAATAATTTATCCTTGTCCATCCGTTCGTTCGTTCGTCAGTTTGTCCGTCCGTCCGTTCGTCCGTGTGGATATAGATACATGATTTGTCCGGCTATCTCCTCCTACAGCTTTATATCTACAGCTTTACTATTTTGCAGGATGTTTTTACACATAATTGAGGTGTGCATGTCCACAGGATTTTGATTTTCATCAAATATTCTCAAAATAACAGGTAGTTGGACTTCATTTCCTTCTTACTAACTACATAATGGAAGCATGGTTTGTATGGCCCCTACTTCAGTTTTTGATTTGTTTAGAATTGCTTATGGTCAGGCGGGGGAATCATGTGTATCTTACAGACACACTTCAGTTTTAAAAAAAATCACTCCTAGCAAAACAACAATGTCCATAATTATGAAGTGCGGGGGCATACTTCTTTTCTAGTTTTATTATGGGTCCGCTCAATGTTTTACTTTATTATGTTGTGTCGTATGTGTGTGTGTGTGAAACAATATTCTAGATAAATAATAGTACCCTGCAAAAAGAACACGCATATCAAACCAGTGAATTTTGGCTTTATTAAGATATTAGTTGTATTGAGAAAGGAGCACCATGCCACAATGTAATTAATCTTGCACAAGTTCTAATATGAGCAGTCAAAGTGTATTGACTGGGCATTTGGTGTTGTATATGGTCACTAAACAACAAATAGCTTTTCTGGGACCTGATTCATGTTGGGCAACGGTAACAGTATAAGCACCGACATGTTGGAGAGTAACTTTGACAACGATTAGAATGACGATTGCTTCTACTCTTTCATACATCTTACAATTGTTTTGACAGGATAAGCACTATTTGTGCACAGTGTCGGTAAAAATGAAACTAGCTGCGAAACAACTAACGAAACACCACCAAGGTCCTACCTTTTTACATGTTACTAAATCTTGTATACATAAACTATATATTTCTCGGTAAAGTACATGTATGTTATATACTTGTATTGGTATTTTACTTACATTATATAAAAATGTATTAAGTCAACATCTTAACCTCATTTTAAATAACATCTAAGCTCAGTATGCATCATGTAATGTTTTAGATTATAAGATAAATAACAAACTATAGCTCCTCGAACAAGTACAATATGATTTTGATATTCCATATGTTTAACTTTTATAGATTAAACAACGTCACTCATATGTTCAGGGTAGACAAACTAACGTTTTTGCTATGATATATTTTTAAGTGTTGTCATTATACGCGACAGATAACTTCATGTAACAGGTGTGGATGGCCTATTTAAGCCACATAGTGTCAACAGCTGTTTTACATTAAGTTAAACTTGGACACATACAACACATTTTGCGCGTGCACTGATATCCGAAGCCATATATCATGGCATTGTCATGTGGTCAGTGGCTTGGGGGACTTGTTCGGGTTTTTTTATATTGGTGGAATTGTTGACAATTACTGTTTAAGTGTTCATTTCATAATACATGTACTTATTTCGTAATTTTATATATTTGTTTTATTATTGTATTTAAATATGTCATAAAAAAGACAAATTTTTAGATAGAACAAATTATTATATCAGTTAAAAGAAATGATTATTAGCAAGTTATTGAAGCATGATCATGTAACTTTCTATCAAGCAATTGCATAATAAGAAATCACTGAAAGCGTTTCACATTTTGCATAGCTTCATATTTTGTATAACGTCATGGTCGTATAACTTTGTATATGTTGTATAACTTCATTTATTGTATTACCATTCATATTTTGTATAACTTCATTTATTGTATAACTATTAATATTTTACATAGCTAAATTGTTTGTATAGCTATTCATATTTTGCATAACATCGCATATTTTGCATAACTTCGTAACTTCATATGTTGTATAACTTGTCATATGTTGTATTATATCTGATTTTTTTTTAATATTTTCAAAGTAGTCAAAATTGTATTAATAAATACTCGATTTGATCAGGATGAATTATGCGACTTTTATTGAAACAGCATTGTGTTTTTTCTGATTTCTATCAATGTTTATCTTACCAATATTGATCTTAATAACTGTATTGCAAAGCCTCATCTAGTGTTGGGTGACGTGGTGTTAATTCTAAACTAATTTTATTAATAACAGCATGCTCACTTTTATAAATTAAACCGTCACATCAATAAATCGTTGCTTTATCTCTGATCTGAATGCTTAGGGCCATGGTGCTTAGCACCACTTTCAACAATATTTCAGCTATTTCGGGGCGATAAATATAAAGTTTAATATATAAACAATTAGAGAGTATTGGCTAAGGCAATCCAGCAAATCAGGTGAAATGAAACAGAAATAAAATATGAATAAGGAGAACAAATTTTCAATAGGAGGGACAAAATAACGTCATTCAAATATACAATTTTACAAACCAAATGTTCCAACACTTATTGGTTGTTTTGAGTTCAATGCCAACAATTTTCAGCTGTATCGTTGCAAAAACTCCACAGAAATGACAGCCGTAATACTTGCCTTCTTATTACAAACACACTGCTTAGTAAAACCCGCGTAAGCAAATAATACATATACTATGTCTTATAATTTGTGACATATAAAGTCCAGTAATGGTAAAAAGTTCCAGGTTAATATCATGAAATATGTCGTTTGTTTGACCTAAAGTTACTGGTCATTTGAACCTGTTTTGGTGTATCGATGAAAGTATAAACCTACTCTGCCAGACATCCTTAGATACCAAAGACGTTATTAGCAGTTGCATGTTGTATTCAGTGATTTCCTAAAAGCCTCATATTAAAATTAACATAATTTCTGTTAAGCATATTCTAAAGCATTGCGCAATATCATACAATAACGTGTACACCAAGTTTTCCTAAGTCACTGTGCAATATAGGATATTTATGTGTATATCAATCTCTCCTAAGTCACTGTACAATGTAGGACAATTACGTGTATATCAAGTTCTGAGTTTTTTCTTACTTTTATGAGTCTATACTCAAGAATTCATAAAATAATTGAAAAATACAAACTTTCGATATTTTATATCACAGAAAAATTTCACATAATGTTCAGCAAGAACAGTCAAAGTTTTCATAAAAACAATAAACTGTTTTCAAAACCCTGGAAAAAAGTTTAAAGAACACAAGTAATTTCCCAAAATACATCAAGTCAACTATTACTTATTAATGGTAATTTACTAACACTGTATGAGATTTACTAACCCTGTATGAAATTTACTAACCCTGTATGAAATTTACTAACCCTGTATGAGTTATAGAGGGCGTCCACGTGTTCACGCTAAACCAATCATTTTCTTACATTTATGTAGGAGGTAAGATATTGTGCAATATCAGACCAACAAAAGTGTGTACCAATTTATCCTAAGGCAATGTAGTCACTGTACAATATCAGACCAACACAAGTGTATACCAATTTGTCCTAAGTCACTGTACAATATCAGACCAACACAGTTGTATACCAATTTTTCCTAACTCACTGTGCAATTTCAGACCAACACAAGTATATATCAATTTCTCCTAACTCACTGTACAATATCAGACCAACACAGTTGTATACCAATTTTTCCTAACTCACTGTACAATATCAGACCAACACAAGTATATATCAATTTTTCCTAAGTCACTGTACAATATCAGACCAACACTAGTATATATCAATTTCTCCTAACTCACTGTACAATATCAGACCAACACAAGTATATATCAATTTGTCCTAAGTCACTGTACAATATCAGACCAACACTAGTCTATATCAATTTCTCCTAACTCACTGTTCAATATCAGACCAACACTAGTATATATCAATTTGTCCTAAGTCACTGTACAATATCAGACCAGCACTTGTATATATCACTTTCTCCTAACTCACTGTACAATATCAGACCAACACAAGTGTACACCACTTTGTCCTAAGGCACTGTACAATATCAGACCAACACTAGTATATATCAATTTCTCCTAACTCACTGTACAATATCAGACCAACACAAGTGTACACCACTTTGTCCTAAGGCACTGTACAATATCAGACCAACACAAGTATATATCAATTTCTCCTAACTCACTGTACAATATCAGACCAACACAAGTGTATACCAATTTGTCCTAAGTCACTGTACAATATCAGACCAACACTGTTGTATACCAATTTTTCCTAACTCACTGTACAATATCAGACCAACACAAGTATATATCAATTTTTCCTAACTCACTGTACAATATCAGACCAACACAAGTATATATCAATTTCTCCTAACTCACTGTACAATATCAGACCAACACAAGTTTATATCAAGTTATCTTAATTCACTATGCAAGCTAAAACATTGACGTTTACTACAACATATCTAACGTCACTTCGTACGATCAGGCAATTTACAAATACGGCTTTCTTACCTTTAAATTGTTTGTTTGTTTGTCGTTGTTTATCGACACTTTCAACAATAATGCAGTTACATCATGGCGGTCAGTTTCATTGGTGGAGAAAATCGGAGGACCCGGAGAAAACCACCGACCTGTCGCAAGTCACTGACAAACTTTATCACATAATGTTGTAGACCTCGCCCTGATCGAGATTGAAGAGGTAGTTGTAAATCAAACTATCATACGATCACGACCACGATAGCCCCTGTCTTCCAACGAGGTGGATATCAATATTTGAGACCTATCCGAGGAGAAGTGTTTTCCCGATAGTTCGACAACGCCTTCTTTGAGGAGGGAGGTGTTTTCCCACGCATCGGTACATTTGTAAATTCATCACATTTCTATCTATGTTCCCGGATCCTCTCGAGGTTTATGCTACTTCAGATATACATCACTTCAATTCGAAAGTATGTTGAGGACAAGGATACCTACTTTTAAGAGTCAACATAAAAAGATAAATAAAGGCAATCAGAAAGATATGTGTCAATAACGTTATGGGATGATTCAAATATTAATGCATATGTTGCTTACAAAAGAAAATGACATATAGCAATAGGCTCCTAATATTTCATATTCAATTGGGGTGATTCTATTGTTATTAGAGACACTACAACATTCATTACATGGATAATATAAAACATAATAGAGCCATAAAGATTATCATAGATAAGACTACAGTTAGTTTTGTATTTGGAAGAAGTTTAAATGTATGTTCCTGGTTAATAGAAGATGACAATTGGCATAGGCACACAGTAGTGTATTTATTGTAATGCGAATCGCTTTACATATATTTTCTGACGAAAATACAGTTATTAATGTGGAATCAAACAACAAATACGATTGAAAAAAGTTTGAATATGAAAAAGAGGTAATCAGAAGGACATGCAACACTCTGGACAAATAAAAAAGGACAAACAGACAAACAGGGGTCGACAATACAATACGAAGAAAGGTATAAATATTGATCAACCTTTAAACACCGTGGATGAATTATGTGATTATGAATGTTAAGTAAGTCCCATTCCACAGGTGGTACCAACTCAGTTACTAAGAACCTGATAAACAGGACTGGATTGTGACTACGACAAACAGTGATACAGATCTAGATATTCTGTAACAGTTATCAAGGTCATGATGGCGACCTCAAAACATTCGAGGTGAGGACTTCATTGTTATGACTAGAATCGTTTGTTTGGTAGTTTCGATTATATGCGTTACGTATTGTTCTCCCTATATGATATTCTACACTTTTCTGGTGTTATCCTGCAATTGTGTTAAATTTAGTACTAATAAATGGGGGTCAAATCAACTTCAGTGTTACTTAATAGAGGACATTATAAAGCTTTTATGGCACTTGATTCATGCAGATCAACAGAACGAAATGGGAACAGAATAAGCGCTGACGTCATAGATGGCGTCAATAAAACAATTAGAAATGACGCTTGTATCTGTTATTTGCAGACAATTTGGCAGCTGGTTTGGACTTTTTGATATTGCAGGATAAATACAATATAATATATTTTGGTTAGATTTAAAAATCAATTTGCATTCTACTAAACAGACCAGAAAAGCTCGATTTCTACCTGTTTCTAAAGTTCGTATTAATAAGTATATTAATTTTCAGACAATATACGTGTGTTGTATATTTATTATACAGTTTCCATTCTTACTATTACTATGTTTATGCATCAATAAGTTTAGACCACAAGCGTATAATTAACAAACTAATCCATTTACTGGCTATTCTCCTTACATCAGAGTATATCATTAATTTAATAATCAATTCATTGGTAGTTATTTTTTCAATTCATTTACAGTCGTAAATATATTGTATTATTTAAACATAAAAATAAATGATATATTTTAGGGGTTGTCCTCTGTTTTATGTACTTATAACCCAGTGCTCTATCGGTTGCAAGCATTCAAGAGATTTATAACCTATTGTATACGTCGGTTCTAAATTACAAACTGAAGTGTTTATCTAATGATCTAACGTTTTATACACCATTTAACACAATCAAGATAATTTCCAATTAAAGGGTTGCTTTCAGTAACTGCTATGAGTAGCGATAGCCCTACTTATATGGTTTACACAGTTTAAGGTTAGTTGGTGCTCGGTTTTATGAAGTCTGGTATTGATAAAAAATAAAACAATTATTATTATATGAGTCAGCCTATTTCTGTAACAAACAATACACTATTGATTGAACCGCATTAGTAGTGTATGCTTGTCAAACTAAGTAGTATGATATTTACATATGTTACATTACTGCTAAGCACTCTACATTAAAGAATAACAGCAAGGACTAGTTGGCTCGGAATCAGCATAACGTGTCTTAGTGGAGTGATACATCTACAAAACGACTGTTGCTTCTGCGAACTATCACAATGCAATCAGTCTAAGTGTGTGGGCTCAATGCAAAGCGGACATCATCATCATAACCAAATTGAAATGTATATCATTTATAGTCTGCTCACAATAATTGCCTATTCACTAAATCTCTATACAAAAGTATAACACAAGTGGTAAAACAATTGACACGTGACTTCGGAAATGAAAACAAATAATAATACTGTTTTTTTTCTCAGTTTTATTGAAGTATATTTGTATATGAAAGCGGATTAAACTTTAATCAGCGTCGCTACATGCCAATAAAACAAATATATTATTTAAACTACATAAGGGGTAGAATGGGGTCCCTCTAGGATGGACTATGGTACCCCTTTTTAAGATACCAAGCTGGTATCCCTCTTGCATGGACTCTGGTACCCCCTTTTGATTCTTTTACGTGTTATGGTATCCCTCTTCTATTTATAGTTTATATTAGTAGGAGGATGGTATCCCAACTATACTATTGTAATTTAATACCATGGTATCATCAATTCTACCATACTATTTTAATTTAATACCATGGTATCATCAATTCTACCTCTACTGAAAATGGAATATTAAAACTAAGCATTGGATATCCAGGCACTCATTTTAGCTTTCATCTTCTAACAGTAAACATGTCCTATACAAGAAACAACTCAGTGGAATACATTGATGATGAACATGGTGAAAAAAATAACAGCTCGTTACCCAAACTTTCAAGTTTTAATTCGTTGTATGATCATCTTAGCAAACGAACATATATTGTAAAATGGACTGTAAGAATTATAATGTTGGCATTGATATCGGCCATGTTAGCAACTACAAACAGCTCACACATAAAGGAAAGGAGCCCCACAGCAGATTGCATCAAAATCCTTCGTTCAGAAGAATATCAACCACAACTACTCTACTTTCTAATTATCCGACAACTATTACTCCACCCTGTGTCCATATCAAGGTGAAGTCAACATAGCCATTCGTTTGTTCATCAATGATAAAGGGTATCTAAATAAATAAACTTAAATGGGAGGTTACATTCAGCATGTGATTCCACACATTAACAGACATTTGGACATTTGGGATACCTTAAATAAACGATTTTGATTTGATTTGATTTTTGGTGTTTTAACGCCACTTTCAACAATATTTCAGGTATATCATGGCGACCAGTTTTAGTAGTGGAGGAAGCCGGAGTACCCGGAGAGAACCACCGACCATGCGCAAGCAACTGGAAAACTTTATCACTTGCGGTTACGAGTCGAGTGCACCCTTTTTTGTAATTTACAAAGCCGGTCGCGAACCCACGGCGTATTGGTGATAGGCTTGAATGGGTTGCTAGATCGAACGACCTAACTCATTGAGCCACCCGGGCCCCTTTAAATAAAAGAAACGCATAGTGTACATGGGTTTAAAAAAATAATACAGATTTAAATCTTTTTATGAAATAGTAAAGGTACGCCCCCACAATATAATTACTGATATGAAGATAAAGATCATAAAAACAGACGAGTGATAATATGATTTTCATTATATTGATAGATTTAGAATATCTTTATACAGAAAAGAAGAAAAGACAATGGATGAAATTACCTTTCAAGTATATGTCCGTATAGTTTCAACTTTATTCAACGATGGTGTAGTAAATATCGGAAGAATATTCACACTTTTCCTGTTTACAAGGCAACTTTTTCGGAAGTATCCTAATTATGCACAGCGATTGTGGTCCGTATATCATAGAACTGTAGACGACCTGAATTTTCCCAATGAAGAATGACGAATACTTTCATGAAGACGGCTTGAAATTTTCCAACATTTTCATGAAGACGACCAGAAATTTCCAAATGGGGAATGTCGAATATTTTCATGAACGGACAATTTTATCTGTTGAAAAATGTAATTCAATGAAAAATACTTTTAAAGGATTGACTTTTGAGCATTGAGCATAACATTGACTTTTTGTTTTCTACATTGAATACAATAATATAATAAGATGGTATCAAAATCCAACATATTGTATTGCCAATGAATAAATAATCTACTGTAACGAACTTAAAAAGGAAGGAACATGATATATGTGATATATTAATAAGGTATCCAAACATATAACACATACATAGTATCCCTAATGAATTAATCATCCGTGATATCACGAAGGTATAAATGTCTTCGGACAGACATATCATCACATGGGTTTCGATAGAGAACTTACACACTTCATCTGTGGTTGTTATTACCAGTATTGGTCGCACGATTTCTTTAATTATACCAAAGATCATCAATTCATTGACGTTTGTGGTAAGCATACGAATCAAGCAATGGCTATGGAAGATCAACGACAAAAAGAAAAACAGATTATTGTAGAAGCAACTGACATCCTGGTAAGAGAAATGGATGCCAACAAAATAATATGTAATTTGAAGGCAAAGCATGTCATTTCAAATAAAGAGGAGAGCCAACTTTTGCAAGTTTCGGAGAATTCAACCCGATCTAGAGACGTTTTGTCTCTACTTGTCAAATCGGACAGACCGGTTCTCCAACCACTACGGAATGCGCTGATCACAGCGGGACATTCTGACCTCTTGAAATATTTGAGCTTGGAAACACAAACACCAGAAAAAATAAAGACTCAACAGATGGAAGAAGAAACAAACCCTGAAATGAATGACGATATAACGACGTCATACGAAGGCATATGTTTCATTTATCTACAAGAAGATGTGTATGTAGTCGCAAAATAATTTCAAAACAGCATCTACATACATATCAGACATTATGACCAGACAGGACAGAAAACAATTCCTACCAAGAAAGGAGTCACACTCAATCTATCTAGATGGTTGTTGTTAGAGACGAAAAAAGATGGACTGAAACATATTTTCGAAAAGTAGTTAGTAGGGAAAGAAAGCATGATATACACTATGCATTTAGGTGGCGGTTTATACATCACAATCAATCCAAAGTTCCCAACGGTAGACATATGTCACCTTTGGAAACAGTTGAATTCAGACAAACCAGTAGCAACACGGAAAGGAGTTGCCCTTAGCAAACACAAATGGCAGCGTCTGTGTGACACGATGCAAGTAATGAGAGAATTCGTGCCTGAACTTGATCAAGCATGTATTTGCTATTATTCTCATCAGAACGAATGAGAATCAATATCCTGCAATGAATGTTCACCCTTTGAAGAAGAAGATGGACAGACAGTAATCTCCCCAAATCAAGAGGGAGAATTTGATATGGCAAAATCTATGTTTCTACAGGACATTTTATAAATGAATTGTTCATTCATAAATGTATCTACCCGCATAGTTTGTTTAATAAAATTATCTATATTCTCTTTTGTGTTTTGTTATTATTTATTATTATTTAGTTATAGAAAAGAATGATTATATAATTTCCTGCGAATCAGGAGGAATACCATTCGATCGTCCCACAGGCAGCGAGTTAACACTACATTAAAAGCAAAAGACTAAAGAACCAATGCAATATTAATAAATGATAAAAATTGCTGACCAGCAATTTAAGATTCGTTCATTGGTGTATATGATTCATTCTGATGACGAACGAAAAAAAACGTGATTATGTTCAGAAAATATGGACCGACCCTGCACATCCCGCGGAAGGAAGATACACAATTGGTTTAGAAACTATTAAGAACCTTTTTTCAAATAAAGAGACGTATACCGTACAGAAGCCAGCGAGACAAAACTTCCCTAGAAGTCGGGTGATTGTCAGCGGGCTTAATGCACAGTGGGACGGCGACCTAGCGTCGATGGAAAATGTTGCTAAATACAACGATGATATCAAGTTCTTGCTGGTACTAATAGACATTTTTTCAAGGTTTTTGATTGTTAAACCTTTAAAAGATAAGAATAGTTCTACAGTTGCTAAGGCAATAAAATCTGTATTAGAAGAACATCAGGATAGGAAACCTCGCGTCAATTGTTTTGACCAAGGAGGCAAATTCAAATCAAAAGTAAAACGATTCTTAACAAAACAGAATATTAAAGTGTTTTATACACAAAATTCAAGAATCAAGAGTAACTATGCCGAACGCGTAATTCGCTCCTTGAAAGAAAAAAATATGCATATTTAATGGAAAAGCAAGCATATAGATATATAGACGTATTGCAAAAGATCGTTTATAGTTATAACCACACTCCACACCAATCTTTAGGAGGATCTACTCCAGCATCGATAAATCAGTCATACGAAGACGAAATGAGGTATGTGCAATATCTCGTACGAAATAAAAAGATGAAGCGAAAACCTAATAGTACAAAAATGAAACTTACAGTAAAATCGAAAAAGAAGAAAAAGCAAATTTACAAATTTAAGATAGGAGATCTTGTTAGAGTTTCCCACCTAAAGAGAACATTCGAAAAAGGCTACAATGAAAAATGGACTGTTGAATATTTCAAAATAGCGAAGAGGTTTAAGAGGGGCAAGCAAGATGTTTACAAAATATCTGAAATTAATGGAGACTTGATCCAGGGAGTTTCTACAGATACGAATTGCAGAAAATCAATAAATCTGAAACCGATACCTTCAAGATCGAAAAAATAATTAAAAAAAGAAAATAAATGGTACAAAACATGTTTTGGTGAAATGGTTAGGATGGCCAAGCAAGTTCAACTCATGGATTTCCGAGAGTGACGTAGAAGACATATAACAGTACTATGATTGTATCATTTACTCCTTTTATGTCAAGACGAGCTTGAGAATGGTATTTTCTTCCGATGATGGAACAGATTTCTTCACGGACAATACATCCCACAACTTTTGGGTCAAATTAAACAGAGCATTGCAATTTGACGGTTATTGGGTGGTAGCTTTAACGTAGATAAATACCTCCGAAAGGGCTCAAATAAATGAATTGTTCGTGTATTCGGATATATGCCAAGACACTTTCGTTGGATCATCAGAGTAACCTTTATTGAGACGAATCTTTTACGAAGACGTGAATGGAAAAAATATCACATATATCAATCCGTATTATGTTCCTGTTAAATTGAGAGACATCCAACAAATCCATATCTATATAAAAGACGCCAACGGGAATGACGCGTCATTCTTGAAAAAGAAAGTGACGGTAGTACTTCATTTGAAAAAATTCCCCTTTGTATCGTGAAGATGAACAGTCAAACCTATGTATCTGATCCTACAATATGGCAAAACTTCTACAAAAACATGTCTGAAAATATATTTAATCCATACAAGTATAGGAAGAAAAAGCAAAATCAGATTGTGCGGGGTATGTATGGAAGATACAGAGGATCATATGTGATACCGGTTAATCAAAGCACAGCTTCGGATTCTACTCCTACAGCTAATACGCCGTTAGTTACACCTGTCACAGCTGTAGA
>MJUT01037619.1:73106-89918 GCA_002080005.1 Gigantidas platifrons
TGCAAATATCGTTGTTATATACATGTATAAAGAATGCTCTATTCTTAAGTATTATACCTAATATACAATCTTCGTTACAATGTATATAGTGAGTGAGTAGATGGTTGCTGCTTAACGCCAATTCAGCAATTTTTCAGCTATATCATGGCGAGAAGAAGTTAACTTTCAATGAGATGATGATGAGGTCTGATATGTACTTTTATAATGCTAGCTCACTGATACTACAACCCGCGGGTAGATATGTCGCTCCACTCGGATATATTATTCTCATTTCGAGACAACCAGTCTTTGCTCTTTGGTGTGTGACCCAACCGGGGCTCGAACACATGATCTACCGCTGGCCAAATATATATGTATGGCTGTCAAATGTTTGTTCTTCCCTCGACGGGATTTGAACTCACACCATTGATACACTGCAGCACCAATCGCTTAGCCGCATGTCCAGCACCCTATGCCACATCCGCTATATAAAAATATAGCTTCAATAGTCGAAGTGTTACCTTGTTTCGTAAGAAAAATCTAGAGATATACATAAGACATATGTCTAATCGTGTGTAGATGGTCCATATGTTACAGTAAATTTGTAAAACCAGTAATTTTGCAAAATTACTGAAAAATCAGTAATTTTGTTAAATTACTAAACAGGTCAGTAATTTTATGAAATTACTGAAATAACCCAGTAATTTTACAAGTCTACTGAAAATTTCAACATTTATTTGTCAAATTTACTGATTGGATTAATCATAAATTCATGTCAGGTGATAAATAAATGCATGTACATGTGTTATATGGCATGTACATGAATAAAGGTCTCAATAGTGAACACATTTCATTAAAACTATGTGAAAGTTTTTTGTTTTTTTTCATAACAAATGGTTAGTTAGTTTGTAAAATGGCTCAAGCACAGATTTGTTTGAGTGCTGAACAACATTATATCCAAAAACTTGAGGAATTGATACGAGAGAAAACAAAATGTAACATATAACATACGTCTGTCGGAACTTCAAACGTTTGTGTAGTTTGTCAGGATATTGTGTTTGGTAAATTTAAATGTTTTTCTTGCAACAAAATTGTACATGTAAAATGTGGTAAAACTATTTTAATTTTAACTGAAGAATTCGAAGTAAGTCAGAAATTTAATATAATATGCTTATTATGTTATTCTGAACGTCTTTCCGCAAAAACCTCACAGGAAAAGCAGGCCACCCGTATGTTAGATCGCTCAAATAAAGTCCTTGTTCAAGTATAAATTTGAAATAGGAGATAACATAAATATAATTCGATATTGAAATGCATCAAAATCTACAAATATAAATTTAACCTAAAATTAGTGCATATCACCACTAAAGTTGTGAGTTCGTAGACCTTTCATAGCGAGGTATACTCGATGAAATATAATGGGATAAAGGTCGGTGCTGTTGGTTGGGTTCTCCGGTTTCCCCCACCAATAAAACTGATCACCACGATGTAACTGAAATATTGTTGAAAGTGGCGCTAAGCACCATAAATCAATCAACCGAGTTTTATAAATTACTTATTATACTTGCATATTATCATGGCTGTGTGTCCAAACTTTGTCAGCTGTTGTGATGTAGTGTGTTAGTAATGTTTGAAACTCGAAATTGAAGATTGCTTCATATCTCTTTCTTTGATTAATGAGAAAATGAAAAACATGGTTTGGGGAAAAGCTTATGATTCCTTGGCGTGCATGAAATATGAATATGGTTTGCAACATTCCAAATGTAATGCCATTTTCAGATTCGCCTGTGACTTGTGATCGTCCATTCATTTTTCCTGCTCGCCATATGACCCCAAACTTTTCTCCAAACCATTTTCTGTCTTTTCTCATTAATCAAGGAAAGAGATCAGAAGCATTCTATTCAATAACGTCTCTATTTATAGGTACATTACATCAAGTGGACGAACATTCATTGGCACATACCTTTGATCTTACTATTGCTAGGTCTATTTATCCGTCACCCTAGACTATGCTAGTATTTATTTATTATAGGTACAGGTCATTCATAAAAAAGTGAAATCATGGGGTCATGTAAGTGGTTTCAAATGCGTATAATAATGTTAATTCTCCCATATACTAGTAATAGGGCGAACAGCTTTATTATAAAGAGTGTTTTTCATGGAGAGGTGTGAAAGTCTGAATACAAAGCTTACCAAAGAACATAGAATCCGCATACACAAATTAAATGATGGTTTCATGGAAAGGGTGGAAATGTTATTATTTTATACTACTAACATTTAAAACGGCGGATTTTGTCAAATTATGATGTTCTCATGAGTTAAATAAGTTCAGTAAAATTAACTCGGGTAAATTAAAGTTATCTCTCTTTGAACATTTCTGTTAGTTGGGAAATCAGAGTTTGTAAAAAGCATTTCTGTTTAAAGCTGTTGATGAAAATGTGTGCAAAAATTCTTTTAAAAGAATTGACTAACACGAAATTGTATTTATTGCAGAAAGATTATTACTTGATCACTTCATTTTCAATAGATCATATAACAGGCTCATGTTGAAATAGTAGACCAGTGTCATGTTATAGACATTATTGATATGCTTGTAGTACTTAATATTATTGTCAATCATATTACAACTGATTACTACATGACTTCGGATAATGTCTTTTTCTGATAAGCACCTCGTGGTTTTCTTTACCTTGTGAGAATGTCATAATCACCTGGTGTGACGTCACGCCAGGTGAATATAACATTCCAACAAGGTAAACAAAAGAATATATCGTGATCAAAACTCATTTTAAGGGTGAAAGAAACATATAAAATGTGTCATATTATAAAACAATTAATGAATTTCAATTCGGTAGATACCAGGATGTATTAACCCAAGTATAATGTATCTACCTCGGCCCTAAGGGGCCTCGGTAAATATAATATTATTGGGTTAATTAATAAATCATTGTATCCACCTCATTAAACGCCATTAATTGTATAATGTTGCATGTAGTTGGATATTTTTTTTTGACAACACACCAACATCTAACGATATCCTGTATAGTATGATATGTTTGATGATATGCTGGTTTAAGATGTCGTTCCATCCTCATAGCATGACGTAATCTGATTATTGTCTGCTACATGTATATCACATTTTATTATCTAAGTCGTTGTTTATCTGTTGATATGATGATTTGTATATTTACCATTTGATCTGTACATGCAATAATACTTAATGGATGATTAAGAACATCAACATTTTTTTATATAACAAATATTATACAGATCACAACTTCTGCATTACTTAAGGATTGATCGAAATTTTTGGTCGGTTCATGAAGAAATAACCTCAATCAGATTGTACACACCATGTAACACGCGTGGCGGGTTACGCAAGGGTGTGTACAACCTGATTAAGGTTTATTTTTCGAATGAACCGAACACATAATTTCGATCAATTCTAATAAATTAATTCAAACTTTTTTTGTTATGATATTGAAAAATATATATTTTTTTTTCAAAATCAGGCAAGTAATCGGAAATAAATTTAAATAACCCCAAAAGGTGCATCATTAAAAGAAAATCGCCTGATGGCAACGGCACGCGAAGCCTTGAAAACGACGTCTATCTTCAGATTCAGTACAATTTTTTAATCCAATCAAAACACATATAAAATAACATGTGACTCTAAAATTAATTTATATAGATTTGATTGATTTGATTTATTGTGTTTAATGCCACTTTCAGCAATATTTCAGCTGCATCATGGTGACCAGTTTTAGTGGTGGAAGAAGCCGGAGTACCCGGAGAGAACCACCGACCATGGGCAAGCAACTGGCAAACTTTATTAACTGCGGCTGCGAGTCGAGTGCATCCTGTTTTGTAATTTACAAAGCCGGGAGCATACCCACGGCGTATTGGTGATTGGCCTGTACAAGTTGTTAGGTAATCCAACTATCTAACTCATTGAGCCACCCGGGCCCGTATTACATAGACTAAGTATATTGTACACAATGTTGACGTTTATGATTCAGTGTTCTGAACAACAACGCTGCTCACCCAAATTTTAATGCAGGATAAATACAATATTGGTGTAATGACGGTTACTATAGAATTGATGTTGCTCGCCACAAAACGGATGGACAGACTTGCTAAGGTTCGTCTTTTACCCATTTCGAAGCCTCGCCATATAAATTATATGTTTACCGTCAATACACCAATATTGTATATATATTATAATAACTTCTTGACGTACCTTATGATACGACTAAATATCAAACATTGCTTAAAAACAGTGCTGTACTATTAAAGTTAGTTAATTTATTGCTGAAAACATCTTATGCAAAAACGCAAGATAAAACAGAAAAGCATTACACTTATGATTTATTATCTAGACTGGCGAAATTGTTTGGTCACGGCTGCATACAATTAGTTCAAAACAAATACGTGTACGCTGCAGTCCCATCAAAAGCACACACTTTGTGCCATGTAGTTCAATAATAAAGTGCAATCAACAAAAGCACACAGCTCGTGGCATGTAGTTCCATATTAAAGTGCAATCAACAAAAGCACACAGCTCGTGGCATGTAGTTCCATATTAAAGTGCAATCAACAAAAGCACACAACTCGTGGCATGGAGTTCAATATTAAAGTGCAATCAACAAAAGCACACAACTCGTGGCATGTAGTTCAATATTAAAGGGCAATCAACAAAAGCACACAACTCGTGGCATGGAGTTCAATATTAAAGTGCAATCAACAAAAGCACACAACTCGTGGCATGGAGTTCAATATTAAAGTGCAATCAACAAATGCACACAACTCGTGGCATGGAGTTCAATATTAAATTTCAATCAACAAAAGCACACAACTCGTGGCATGGAGTTCAATATTAAAGTGCAATCAACAAAAGCACACAACTCGTGGCATGGAGTTCAATATTAAAGTTCAATCAACAAAAGCACACAACTTGTGTAGCATGGAGTTCAATATTAAAGATCAACAATATTCAACTCACAGTTCAATGTTTAGCACACAGTTCAATATTAAGCACTTTAAATAATGTTCAATAATATGCAAATGTATGAATTCTTTTACATTATCAGGGTCAAAGAACAATTATTTTCTCAAAGAAAGAAATTTAAGTAACATTGATAAAAATGTTGTCGATTGTTCTACACAAACTTCAAATTAAATACTTGACCCTCGTGTGAAGGTAAATTTACAAAATTGGATGCCGCGTTTATGCCAACGAGAGTCATTTCAATGGAAACGCAACTTCACCAATTCATCATAGTCTTTTCCTTCAAGTTGATGACATTCATTGGTAGCCGTGCCGATAGTGTTCTTCAAAAACTTTAAATTACATACTTGACCCTGGGAACAGAAGTCAAATGAAGTAAATTTACAAAATTGGATGCCGGTTTATTGCAACGCGAATCATTTCAATGGTAACGTAACTTCACCAATTCATCATCGTCTTTTCCTTCAAGTTGAAGACATTCATTGGCAGCCGTGCAGGTAGCTTGTTAATCTTCAATTCCCCACTCGCCAAACCTCTGAAAAAGAAAGCAAAGCCGCAACAGTCTGTGTCCCTTTTTACATGCAAAAACTATTTCAACAATTTTGGGTGGGTGTGGTGGTTTTTTGTCTGCAGATTGATTGTAAGCAATTTAGAAATACATGTTTTTCATGACCTCACCTTGCGATGCTAGGATTTACATACAATACGGGAGACACCTCTTCAGGCTTCCAGCCAGTATAATTCAATTACCTATATAAAGAACGACAACTCGAACAAAGACCTATATTTTTTCAATAAATTCATCTATCATTTTAAGTGAATGGATGTAAATATTTTGTTGTAATCTAATTTCGCTTCACTATAGTGTGTACATGTTGTAGATTCCATTATGAAATATGTAAATCATATTTTCAAAAATCCAAATCAGTTCTTTGTGTTTGTTTTGTTATCATGTCATGTCATAATTGTACTGTTCAATTCATCTTTGTTTGGAATTGTTTATGATTTAAGTTTAATTTGCTTGATTTTTTTTTAGTTTTATTACAGACATATTATAAGATTTTAGCGTCTCCACCCTTAAAAGACAAAATAATAAAACAAAAAAGAAGATGAAGTTATGATGACATTGGTGCGTTCTCCTACGTCCGATGTAACAAACGAAATATATACGATATTCGGAGTCATGATTCAATGTCGGTCTTCTGTTGTAATTCGTGATTTGCGATCTTTGTTTTAGATGAATCATTCACTTAATTGTTACACTTATCTACACCTCTTGTGGTTTTTAATTTGTTTCATCAGATAACTATTTTACTTTTATCGTATGTACATTACATATTTTTGTGCATATAATAACGATTTCAAGAAGATAAGACGAATTATTTCACTGGGTCGATACCTCTGCTGGTGGACTATGACATGGTTTATTATATACATGTGTTATTGAAATTTAGAGTTCCTAAAAAATGAAGGTATTATTAAAAACTAAGTTCCTCCTCCCTCAGACATAGGTGACCTTAACCGATTTTGGCGATCCCAGTTAGACTCTTTGGATTACTTGCCCCAAAAACTTTTTAAAATATTTCGTTTTCCAACCTTACGACTGTGAGTGGACCTGATGAAGGTTATTCCAGAAACGCGTTGTGCGCACTAATTTTGATATCTACATTTTATTATAGAGTAATTGAACCACTTTATCTCTCAAATAGATAAATTATTTTATTTCATATACTTGTTAGTTTAACCAGATATAGCAAAGTTCTAAAACTTGTTAATATAACGAAATATAGCAAGATTCGAATACTTGTTAGTTTAACCAGATATAGCAAAGTTCTAAAACTTGTTAATATAACGAAATATAGCAAGATTCGAATACTTGTTAAATTAATCAAATATAACAAGGTTCATATACTTGTTAATTTAACCAAGTATTGCAAGGTTCGATTACTTGTTAATTTAACGAAATATAGCAAAGGTTCGAACATAATACTCACTAATTTAATAGAATATGAAGATTTACTGTTGTGAACTGTATTAATTTTTCCATATGTTTTTAAACGAATTCAGTAGTACGACATATAGTATCTGTCGGGCTGTTTTTATAATCACGATACTATGAAATATATGTATATCCGGTAGTGAAATATTTTACATGACGAATAGCAATTCTTGTGAATAAAATCCTATTCGCAAATTAACCAATTTACGAATTAGTATACACACAATGTTTGTTTACAAAATTACAAAATACAAATAAAATTAACCAATTTACAAATTAGTATACACACAATGTTTGTTTACAAAATTACAAAATACAAATACAAATACAAAACACTCAATTACCAGGTTTCACCAAATTATAATCATAGTGGTATATGTAATTACACGATAGGTGTTCTCCTTCGGAAAAATATACAATTAAGGATGTTCTCAGTTTCTTGCATAATCAACAAAATGTATAATTGTATAATTGCTACTCAACATTATTCAATCCGGCATAAGAATATAATTTATATCATGTTATGCCGCATTTCATAGCCAGTTCATTATTAAAAATATATTAGAAAATAACTACTTACTGTTATTAAACAATAATTAAGGAAATTCAATACAGTGATTATCAAGTTAAACTATTATCAATTAAACGAAATATACTTATAGTTATCTTCATTCATAAAACTAGTCAGATCGAAGGTCTAAGTTTCTAATTTCCCCAAAATAAATAAGATACCGAAAATGACAAGCAATGTGTAAATACCTTCAATTATAATCAGTTGCAATATAATACAATCTAATGACATCAATAAGGCTATCCAAATTCCAAAGAATCAGTATGAGAAATTTGTAGAGCGTCTTGGACCTTCCAAAGCCAATACCCGTTTAAATCTAACTCAAAACCAAAGACCAATCAGAAGGACTGAATTCAGAATCTCGGAAACTTTGGACCAATAGAAAGCATAATAAGAATATCCAAGGAAAGAAATGATTCCAAGGCATGTGCCATACCAAGCATGTTAATCCAGGTGTGTCGTTATCTAATCAATATACAATGTACTAGAGTAGTTTTAATGAGATCGCTAATTATAGCTCATTTAATAATTTATTAATATAATATATAAAAGTAATTATATACAAGTTGAAATATTTCATCTAAGACATCCGCGAAGTTATTAATTACTGAATACATAATTATGAAATACAACTATTACTATGGTAAAATACAACCATTTAATATAATAAGAAGAGTTAAGACAGTATTTACTAATTAAAATATAACTATATGTTTTCGGTCTCAAGCTTCATTCCGATGTCCTTTTCTGATGATGGAAACATTCCTGGAAGAGCTAGACCTTTTACGTACTCTGCTTGCCGCATCCAATCCGGTTGTTGCAACATAACATATTCACCAGTTTTCATCCAGGCTAATTTGATTAACTCGCAATTGATTCGTTATGCAAGAGCCAGTAGCAATTATTCTGATTTCTTGAAGCGTCATTTTTGTCTGAAAAACAGGCTACTGGACCAGGGCTATAAAAATATTCGCCTTATTCGATCTCTTAAAAAGTTTATATTCCGATATCAAGATCTTGTCGAAATATATTCTGTCTCTGCAGATACAATAGTAAAAGATACATTTTCATATAATGAAAATGTATAAAGATAAGGATTTGGTAGACGTGGTTCACAATGTCAAAAATATTTTTGTGAATGTGTGACGTAAAAATGCTTTTGACATATACGGTCGTAATTAAAATACTTCAAAGGACTCATAGTTGATGGTGATGGTTCACGAGATATATTAGATACTGAGTTTGGTACTGTTTGACTGCTATTTTGCTTGTTTTTTCCAGTATTGTTGTAAATGCTGTTTTAGTGACAACGGGAACATTTGACCCGTAATGGAAGCGAGAGGTTGGCACCGTGAAATCTGATTCAATCCACCATTTCTTTAGAAAAGCCTGTACCAAGTCAGGACCATTGCGGTTTTCCAGTTTCCCGGTTGTTGACTGATTTTGTCTGTTTAATGATTTATGAGTTTTGAATTTCCCTTTGGAAGATTGCTCTGTGTTCGGTAATTTTGTTATTACCCTTAATTGTTTCTTCTACGTGCCGACTTTCTAGAGACATATAGAATCTAACACCGGCAAAAGTGCAAGACAGGGAAATCTCCGACACCCGAGGATAAGATTACAATCGTTCGCTGACGAGGCTCGCCGAGTCAGCGAACGATTGAAATCTTAACCGAGGGTGTCGGAGATTTCCCTGTCTTGCACTTTTTGCCGGTGTTTGATTTTATTTCTCACTTTTATCAGCTGTTACCTATGTGTTTTGTTTACATTCCCGATAGAGCGTTTTCCCGCAAATTTTGTTTCCATTGCTGAAGTAAATATTCAATTTATTCATATGCATTCGTGTCTTGGCAGTATTTTAAATGTATTTCATAATAAAATACAATGTATTTAATAAATATATGATAAATGTAACTCAACACTACACCTGTGGCTGTGCAAAAATATTTGAATTTGGTCAAAGGGAGGTACGTTAGTTACTAACAAGGGAGAGCACTCAAAGTAAACAAACATTGACTTGAAAGTCATACACCGTGAAACATGAAAGGGGCACGATAGTTAAATTATTAGCTAGCAGAATAGTATACATACATTAATTTAAAAATACTTATGTAATAGAATCGTGGTTTTATTGGTGAAGCATGGAGAACTGGGGGCAGTTGACATAAACTGTACAGCATGTATTTGCCGGTAAAACGCACGTGATTTTTTTGTCTTGCACTAGTGCAAGATAAGACAATCTCACATCGCTAAAAATAGGAACGGGTCTGTCTCAAAAGTGAGAAAGCGTTATCTTCATCTTCGTCCTTGTCTTCATCTTCATCTTCATCTTCAGGGCCCTGTTGTCTTGTCCTTTGATGAAATAACTCACCAGTTATCTCTTCTATATCTGGTAGAACATCAGTCTCTGCACGTGTATTCGATGGTTCTTCAATAAATGTTTCAGTATTCACTGTAGATTCTTACAAGTTAGAATCTGTGTCTGTTGCTTCAAGGTCTCTGTTGTGTTCGATGTTGTAATCGAATCATCTATCTCAATTGGTGTCGGTTCTGAAGGTTATCTGTCTATCACTTCTGTTTCCATGTGCTAGACGTCCTCTGTAACATCAGTTTCCTTCACTTTATCTATCTTTAGCTGGGATAGGTATGGTTCAGATGATGGATCATCTATCTCTGCAGGTTGAGATCGAGTAGTTTCTAAGAAGACAGATTCCTCCTCCGTTTGATCTTCATCGCTATGATCTGGCATGTTTACTCTTATCTGATCTCTGTTTGGTAAATAGCCTACCGGTAAAATTAAGTTTCGATGCAGTGATCTCTTTTTTACCGGTACCGTCTTCTCGTCTTACTACACAAACTGGGGTATCTAAAGTCGAATTTATTGCAAGCAAACTGGTTAAGGTTTCAAACTGGTTTGCTAAACTTTTCATTTATTTAAGAAAACCGGTTTAAAACTGGGTTGAAACCCAAACTGATTTTCATGATTATCGAGTCCAAACCAAAATTTCCAGAATTTTAGCTAACCGCACGAGAGGCGGTTTTACATTTTGGTTTTGTAACATTGCGGCAGCGGAGGAAAAGAAGAACATGCTTTGACTTCATATTGATAATTCACAAATGGAATGGGTATGTGAACAACATCAGAAAGTCAAATATATTTATACAAATGCCTGTTATAATCAAGTTATCGGTTTACAGAGGGCTTTTTCCTACGCTTAGTTATGAAAACCAACAAAAATGTGAATTGAAATGTTCTGTGAACAAAATGTTGAAGAATATGACATAGCCATGCATCAGAACTTTCATCCTCACTTGATGTTAAGCTGTTTATCAATATTCGGTCTATGAGATCATTTAGATCTGGAGTGTCAGCCATCTTTAGAAACCACCAATTCACTGAAATGTGCTAAACCATGGTTTAGTTAGAAACTGGTTTGTATTAAACTTAAAACTGGTTTGCTAAACTGTAAACCCTAACCGAAACAAGTTTGATTGCAAAAAAGTCGACCTAAATGTTGTTGCTTGAGTACGATATAAGGTTGATCTTCCCAATGATCACTGAGTTTGTGTTTCCCATCCATCCCATGCTACTATCTTTACTAACACTGTATCGCCAACATCTACAGTGCCTTCTCTTGCCTTGAGATCGTACCCATCCTTTGATGTTCTTGGGCTTTCTTTGTGGCTGATAAGGCAATCGTATATGCTCTTGACATTCTGTCTTTTAATTCTTGGACATATTTTAAAGTTGGTATGCTGTTGTTGTTACATGGATGAGTGTTGAAGGTAATAACTACTGGAAGTAATGGTTCTCGTCCAAATAATAGAAAATACGGTGTCATTCCATTAGTGTCTTGCTTAGTGCTGTTATACACATGAGTCATGGTGTTGACGTGCGACTTCCAATCCCTTGTCTGTTCTGGGTTGAGTGTTCCAAGCATCGATAGTAGTGTTCGGCTAAACCTTTCACAGACACCATTTACCTGTGTATGGTAAGGTGTGGTGCGTGATTTTGTCATACCAACAAGTTCACATAACTCTTTGATTAGTTTGCCCTCAAAGTTGGCATCTTGGTCACTGTGTATGCGCTTGGGAAAGCCGTAGTGGACAACAAAGTTATTAAGAAATACTTCAGTTGTTGTTCTTGCTGTGGTGTTTTTGGTTGGTACCGCTAGCGCATACTTAGTAAAATGGTCGGTGGTGACTAGTATGTATTGATATCCTCCTCTAGATGTCCAAGAAAATCCATACACACTAGTTCAAGGGGTTGTGAGGTTATTATGTTGACTAGACGAGCTTGATCCCTCTTTGGAGTTTTCCTTTTCAAGCATCTATCGGATGATGATATCCACTGCTTTACATCTCTAATTAAACCATACCTAAATAATATATCGCGAACGCAAGGTGTGGTTCTGTCTCTTCCCTGGTGGCCCATCTGATCATGAATAGACCTTATAATCATTAATCGATGACTACGTGGTAATACAAGTTGAAAATGTTTTTCTCCAGTTGTACTGTTGGTAACTAACCGTCTAAGTACCTTGTTTTTTACCTGTAAGTTATCAAAATTATGGAAGAAACCACGGTTTTCTAGAGTCTTAGAGACACTGTATATGCGTAGCTTCTGTCCCGATATCACCTGTGAAATCCAAAAACGAGGAAGTCCATCTATATTCTGGGCGTCTGCTACGTCTACCCTGTTAGAAATGAAAGGATCTGAAAAATGATTAGTGATCTCAGCTGAAACAGAAATAGTCTCTATAGCTGGACTGAAATAACATTACAAATAGCCTGTACTGATGCTGATGGTAATTCACTGGTGTTGTCGGTGATGCTTGCTAGTGCTGGTAATCTTGACAATGCATCTGCATATGCGTTGTTTGCTCTGGGTCTGTATTTAATTTCAAAATCATAAGATGAAAGTGCAGCAATCCATCTTTGAGTAGTGGCATCCAACTTTGCTGATGAAAGAGCATAGGTAAGTGGATTGTTGTCGGTGTAAACGATAAATTTGGATGTCATGAGGTAGTCACTGAGCTTATCAGTCACGGTCCACTTTAACGCTAAGCATTCTAGACGATGAGCTGGGTAGTGCTGTTCTGATTTGGTGAGTCAACGACTTGCATAGGCAATGATACACTTATGACCGTCTTATTCCTGACAGATGATAGCTCCTAATCCGCGTCCAGAAGCATCTGTATGTAATTCAAATTGTTGAGTAAAGTTTTGATAACCAAATATAGGCGGTGTAATAAGACAAGACTGCAAGGGGGTAAAAGCGTTTTATTGCGCTTCTCCCCAAGTCCATGCTATTCTAGAATTCTCTACTTTAGACTTCTTTCCTTTCTTTTTCGTAGTTATTGGTATGAGATTCGTTAATGATCGAGCTATTCTAGAAAAATCCTTGAAAGATCGTCGGTAGTAGCCAGCAAAACCTAAAGACCTTCTTACCCCTTCATGTGTTGTTGGTGTTGGCCAGGACTTAACCTTTTCAATTTTATCTGGATCTGGCTCTATTCCGTGCTCGGATACTACATGTCCGACATAACGAACTTTTGGCATGAAAAATGAACATTTCTTAGGAGAAAGTTTCAATCTTGTCTCTCTCATTAGTTCGAAAACCAAATCAATTATGTGAAGATGTTCCTCATAAGTATCTGAAAATAGGATGACATCATCTAAGTAAACAAAACATGTTTTCATGTTCAGATCTTGTAGAATGGTTTCCATTAGTCTTTGATATGTAGCTGGACTGTTGGTTAATCCAAACGGCATGCGTGCATATTCATAAAAGCCTAGTGCGCCTACTATAGATGATGTTCTCTCTTTGTGTTCTTCTTCTATCTCCTTTTGATGATATCCTGATTTCATGTCTATGACAGTGAAATATTTGTTATCAGCTAGTCCCTCCAGAATCTCTTCTGTCCATGGTAGTGCACGTGCATCTCTGATGGTGTTCGTGTTTAGTTGGCGATAGTCGACACACATACGTAGTTTCCCATCCTTCTTTCGATACAGAACGACATCCGATGTCCAAGGAGAGAGCGGCTGTTTGATGATTCCGCTAGCCAATAGTTGGTGGATGTGGTCTCTCACCTCCTCGTACATCGTAGGTGGAATATGTCTGTGTTTCTGTTTGTAGGGTAGATCATTCGTGAGGCCTATCCTGTGTCTGACCATGTGTGTGTGTCCGATGTATAAGTCATCCTGAGACATGATGTTCGTACAGCTTTGTATCAGGTCTCTGCCCTTAATAATCTGAGATTCGGTTAGTCCATCAGTATATATATAGTTAATTCAGAAGTATCCATATCTGATTCTGCTTCTTCTTCATACTTCTACTACTTCAGACAATTTGGCAGTTGTTTTTGGACTTATTGATAGTATAAAAGCATTACATGTACAGTGTTGGTAAGGATAAAACTCGTTGAGAAATAGGCAAAGAAAGCTCGCCACGGTCTCGTGTTTTACCTGTTACTAAAGCTCGTATGAATAAATTATATGTTTGGTATTGTGGACATATGGTATATATGTGTATTGATATATTACTTACATTATATATAAATATATTAAATAATGCTGTGTTGATTTTTTTGTTAATCAACAGACACTTTAACATCACTGCTCAGCAGATATCGTGCAATGAAGAAAATAAACACATTATATCGTCTCGAACAAGCACCATTTGTTGTTAAGATCACAATTCCGGCTTATTTGTCAGTATTGTACAATATGATTTTGATATCTCGTGTGTTTATCCATTGTAGATTAAACAACATAACTTAGATGTTCAGTGTAGACATATACAATATACATTGTACGTACATTGTCGGAAAAAAGAAAATTTATTTGTACGAGCTTCATAAACAGGCAGAATAGCGAGCCTTCGGCGAGCTTTTCAGGCCTGTTTCGCAGCGAATACAAATGAATTTTATATTTAACGACAATGCACGTATTTTGTGTTTATCCTGCAATGTCAAAAAAGTCGGAACACTTGTCAGATTTAAAAAAAACGACAGAAACAAGCGTCTTTCCTTGTCTTTCATAAATGTTGTCAAGAGTGTCATCTTCGTGGTCCGCGTTACATTAGTACCAGTTTCATACTTGTCTGTGCCCTCCGCTGTACATAGCTACAGGGTACCAGGAAAGTTTATTCGTAGGCTGAAAAGTGTATTCGTAGTCTGACAAGTTTATTCGTCTAGTACGAATAAAGCAAAATGTATTCGCATAGCATATTTTTACAGCAATTGTACTGATTGCAGGATAAAAACTGAAATTTGTGCTCTGATATATGCTATGTGTCGCCATCATACGTGACAGGTAACTTCACGGAACAGGTGTTAATGAACTATTCAATCCACATGGGGTCAACATCAGTTTTATATTAAGTTAAACTTTGTAGTTATCGATGTTGTGTGTTGACGATGTCATGTTATCTATAGTAGTCTCTAACATTGGTTCTTAAAAGACACATACAAAACATGTTGCGCTTGTACCGATATCCAGCGGCATATTGCATGACATTGTTATGTGGTCAGTGGTTTGAGGGACTAGTTCGTTTTGTTGATATTGGTGGAATTGTTGACCATTACTGTTTACATGTTCATTTCATAATACATGTACCTATTTCATCATTTTATGTATTTGTTTTATAATTGTATTTAAATACGTCATATAAAAGAAAAACTTTTAGATGGAACACATTATTGTTTCAGTTAAGTGAAATTATCATTAGGCAATTATTGAAACAGGATAATGTAACATTCTATGAATCAACTGCATAATAACAAAAAATACCGAAAACGTTTCACATTTTGTATAGCTTCATATTTTTTATAACATCATGTTCGTATAACTTTGTATATTTGTATTACTTCAGTTTTAGTATAGCTATTCATATTTTGCATAGCCTAATTTTTTGAATAGTTATTCGCATATTGCATTTCATGACTTCATATTTTGCATACCTTATCATTATGTTGTATTTTGTTTTAATTTTTGTTGTTGTAGCCAACATTGCATTAACAAATGCTCGATTTCATAAGGATGAAATATACAAACTCTATTCAAGTAGCAATATATGGTGTTTATCTGATTTATATCAATGTTTATCATACCAGTATTAATCTAATTAATAACTGTATTACAAAGCCTCATCTAGGGTTGGGTGACGTAGTGTCAGTTCTGAACTAATTTTATTAATAATAGCATGCTGACTTTTATAAATTAAAACGTCACATTAATAATTAATCGTTGCTTTATCTCTGATCTGCATGGTTAGGTTTAGGGGTGTTTAACATCAGTTTCAATCTTATTTCAGTTATGTCGTGGCGATTTGTTGTATTGCTAGAGGAAACATGATTACCTTTATTTAGGTAACATTGTGTTTATCTGATTGCTATCAATGTTTATCGTATCAAAATTGATCTTAATAACTGTATTATAAAGTATCGTCTAGTGTTAGATAGCGTAGTGTCAATTATGCATTAATTTTATCAGCATGCTCACAAAATTAAAACGTCACATTAATATTTCCTTTTATCATATACTTGTAGATGATCACGCTAAAATTTTACCCTGTAATAACACTTTTTGATTAGAATAATAAGAGAAGTCATGTTTATTTCTCCCAGTTTCACAATAATAGTCCAAGCGGGCTGATAAAGCAAGTTTATTAACTGCTTCCGAATGTTATTACATGCCTTTCCGTCAATGTCCGTAAGTTTACTTCGTGAATTTCTGGGAAACTGTGTTGACAGACAAGGCGGATTCAACTGTTTTATGAAATATTTGCACAGAAAAATATTAACTACCAATTTCTGTCTTACGATATTGAAAGTGTTTAAAAACATGCATTTATTGGATTTGTAAATTAAAACAACAATGTTCTTGTTCTACATGTATAACTATATACATGTACATTTTATTTCGGCCAAAACGACTGAACATGTTGGTACAAATCAGTTATTTCCTCTGTTGAAGTATATGATAATCACATCATAGCATGTCATTTTTCATGTCATACATTTTATCAGCCCTCGTTCATATATCATCCCTTGAGCCTAACGGCTCCCGGAGTGATATCATGACCTCGGGCTGATAAAGGGTATGATGTCATGTAATAATCTATATTTATAAATCAAAACGTCACATTAATAATAAATCGTTCCTTTATCTCTGATCTAAGTGGTCAGGGTTATGATGCCTTGCGCCACTTTCAGTAGTAATACAGTTATATCATAACTAAAGTACCTA
>MJUT01037619.1:104425-120873 GCA_002080005.1 Gigantidas platifrons
AGTTTCGTTTGTGTTGCGACAATATATTTTAAGAGCTCACATAATCATCAGATTTGAAGATAAATTCTGCCAACTAGACCAACGCGCTGAGTTGGATTTTTATAGTGCCAGCTCACTGAAATATGTCACCCGCCCGGACACATTATCCTGATTTCGAGCCAACCAGTCTTTGCTCTTTCTCCTCAATGCTGCAGAGAAATAACAAATACAAAGTTTGTAGTCGTGTGATTGAACCCATTGGTGCTCGAACCCATGCTCTACCGCACTCGAGGCGAAAACTCTAACCATTACATTACCGACCGGTTAGCTTAAAAAGTATTAATGTCATCAAAAGTACATGTAATAAAACACACAAAACAGAAAAAAAATATCAGATTAATGTGAAACATTTACTGACAAATCCAATATTAAGAGGCCGTCGTATCAGTTGGATTTACAACTTACTATGCAATCAGTACCTATCACTACTGATGTGAGATCGAATTTCGATCAGGGGAAGGTGTAAACCATTATGTGATAAAGTTTGTCAGTGACTTGCGACAGGTCGGTGGTTTTATCCGGGTCCTCCGGTTTCCTCCACGAATAAAATGACCTCCACGATATATAGTTAAAATATTATTGACAGTTGCGTTAAACACCATTACACAAATAAACAGCTTGACCATCAATGGTAGCGTTATTTACTAAAGTAAACTAGATTGACATATTTACAGTGGGAGAACCTGTTTTCACCTTATTGTTATGAAAAAATGTGTGTTGAAGGTATGACATGTATCTACTGTTTATTTTAAAACTTTTGTATGAAAATATAGAAATATATTATTTACCAAAGATAAGTAAAATAACAACACACGACAGAAAAGACACAACTAATAAAGATTTAGACTCCATAACACAATATGTAGCATAACGAGAATATAAGATCTAAGTATCTTGATGATGTTACTGAACATGACTATTATTGCCCCTCTGGTAATGTAAGATGTCTCTGACTCAATAGGTTTATGTCCACCTTTTTGTTTTTGTTTATGTTTGCAGGGTATGAAAGTAGTTATATTCTATGTTTTACACGTTATGTGAATACAACCATCTATTATATATTTATGCATATAATTGTCCCCCGACACTTCGTCGAAGGGGACAATAGAAATGGATATCGTCCGTCCGTCCGTGTGCTTTTTGGTTTCCAGATGATAACTTGTGAATGAAAAGTTAGATTGAAGCTAGGTTTGGAATGTAAGTGTATCTTATGAATATCTAGGTCAAGTTCGATAATGACAATTTTTCGACTATTTTTACTAGAGTTGTGCCCCTTTTTATACCTCAAAATTGCTAAATATTTGGTTTCCAGATGATAACTTGGGAACAAATAGTCAGATTGAAACTAGGTTTGGTATGTAAGTGTATCTCATGAATATCTAGGTCAAGTTCGATAGCGATCATTTTTCGACAAATCTTACCAGAGTTACATCCCTTTTTATACTTTGTGTGTCCCGAATTGGTTTCCAGATGATAACTTGTGAATGAAAAGTCAAATTGAAGCTAGGTGTGGCATGTAAGTGTATCTTATGAATATCTAGGTCAAGTTCGATAATGACAATTTTTCGACAATTTTTACTAGAGTTGTGCCCCTTTTTATACTTCAAAATTGCTAAATATTTGGTTTTCAGATGATAACTTGGGAACAAATAGTCAGATTGAAACTAGATTTGGTATGTAAGTGTATCTCATGAATATCTAGGTCAAGTGCAATAGCGATAATTTTTCGACAAATCTTACCAGAGTTACTCCCCATTTTTTACTTCAAAATTGCTAATATTTTGGTTTCCAAATTATAAGTTGTGAACAAAAAGTCAGATTGAAACTAGGTTTGGTATGTAAGTGTATCTCATGAATATCTAGGTCAAGTTCGATAATGATGATTTTTCGACAAATCTAACCAGAGTTACTCCCCTTTTTTTACTTCAAAATGGTCCTTGGATGGTCCCCTTTCAGAATTATGAGCGATACAGGCTCACCTGACCCTCTAGTTTACAGTAGTTTCAAAATTTAATCTTACGATATAACCTTGGCGTCTGGGGACCAGTGGCCAACGGCCTTTTATTTAGCTTTGGTGTTTGTCTTAATTAGATTTAGTAAAATTATAAATATGTATTATATATTAAGGCATTTTAAGCTGATTTTTTATCGTAAAATAAACATGGGAAATATAAATGTTCATGAATGTTCACAGGAAAAAGATGAATTGATATTATCAGACTGTCAGACGGAAATCCATGAGTCTGACTCGCGAATTTTGTGTGCTATTTTTTGGCCATTGTGTTGTCTGTCCTTCATGGATTTGCGGAGGGACCGTCGTGATCGTGATCGTATGGCAGTTGGATTTGCAACTACCTATGCAATCGGTGCCTATCACCACTATGACGTTGCGAGTTCGAATCAGGCTCATGGCGAGGTTTACTCGATACAACATTATGTATTAAAGTTTGTCAGTGATTTGCTGCAAGTCGGTGGTTTCCTTCTTCAATAAAACTGAGCGCCACGTTTTAACAGAAATAGTGTTGAAAGTGGCGTTAAACACCATACACACCCTAAATTTTCTGATTCTGATTTCCCCTTTGATATCGTCAAACTTTTTTTAAATTGCATTTTTTTTAGATTTCCTATTTTGAAACGTTTTCATTGGCTAGCCAGCATCGAGACATAGATATACTTACTTTTCCACTATAACCAGTTTGCATGTTACTAGCTACAAAACGCCTGAATGTTTATCTAGAGCATTTCTAAAAGTTTTCTTAAAGATCGAGACTTAATTTTCCATAAAGTGGTAGCAATGTTATATTTATTTAATATGTGTTATTTATGTAATAAATTGGATACTAAATTAATTAATTAGATATTACCTCATATTTACCACATCATTATAAATTAAGGCTTCCACTTCAAGTAGTAATATTTTGGAAGATGTCAGGTTAGCGTCGAGTCCTTTTCAGGAGATAACGGGTTATAACATGCATTATGTTAAGCGAGGTGGCATTTTCAAACCATGTACTGGACTGTATACAACACAGACGGAGATGAACATCAATGAACGGTCATGGCGGTGCTGACCTTTTTATTTCGTTTTCGCTTATTGATCTTCAATATATCATTTCATATACATAAAGACCACATCAGTGATATAATTGATATTCAAATGTACTAATCACATCGGTGGTGTAATAATTATCGTGTTCGTTTAGAGTGCCGTAGATCGTGGGTTCGAGCCCGGTCTTGTCAATAAAAAGTCATACCAGGTTGAATGGGGACAAACAGGGATTAGATACAATTTCTATGAACTACAATTATGTTATTATTTGCATTTACTAACAACACAATATAAGACGATCTATGAATCTTGTAAGCAGGAAAATGTAACTATAATGTTAATATTAAAAGTAGTACCTAATTTGAATCTGTTTTAATTATAATGAAATACTTTTAGAACACTCGTTCCAGTGACCGTTTAAGGCATGGGCTTGCTAAGATACATCCAAGGGCCTCCACAAAGTTACTGCATTTGTAAATGAAGAATGAAAGCGTGCTGAATTATCCCTTTAAAGATGAATTAGTAAATGTTTAATAATTATAATAAAATGTTTGTCTTGCCCATTATTTCAATTCGTTGACACTGGTACTCCTGATTACAATCACATGACTACACACTTGATTAGGACCTGTACAAGAAATAGCTCATTCAATCGAAACTTTCTTCCATTTGGAATATAAACTGACACCAATCCAAAAGTAAATGATATAAACTGACACCAATCCAAAAGTAAATGATATTAACTGACACCAATCTAAAAGTAGATGATATAAACTGACACCAATCCAAAAGTAGATGATATAAACTGACACCAATCCAAAAGTAGATGATGTAAACTGACACCAATCTAAAAGTAGATCATATAAACTGACACCAATCCAATAAAATAGATGATATAAACTGACACCAATCCAAAAGTAAATGATATTAACTGACACCAATCTAAAAGTAGATGATATAAAGTGACACCAATCCAAAAAAATAGATGATATAAACTGACACCAATCCAAAAGTAGATGATATAAAGTGACACCACTCCAAAAGTAGATGATATAAACTGACACCAATTCAAATGTAGACAATCAATTAAATATTCTTTATCATTAGTAATACACGATATAATTAAATATCATAAGTGGCGAATACGTGATTTTAACATTAGATGTTAATTATCCACATAATATATAACTTACGAGGCGCATGCGTGTGTTTAACATTTGATGCTATTAAACAACACAATTAATTTCTTGCGAAGCGCATGCATGTGTATTCATTCTATGCTAACGCGTTACAACATCGAATACCATACACGACGTGCATGCATGTAACAACGATTGAGGAACTAAGGAACCACACAATTTAATATCCATCGAGCGGTGTACATGCTTATTGCAACTGAGTAGAATATGTATACCTTTTCTAAAAACATCAATCAGTTAGATAAAGATCATTTAAACATACATTATATTAAAGGTCTAACTGATTTAAAATTGTTAATTCTCCGCATCTCAAAAATCCAAATAAAAGCTGCATAAGACAAGGGGTATCCACAGGTTGAATGGACACACAGGGGTAATATATAATTTCTATAAACTACAATTATGTTATAATTTGCATTTAATAACAAGACAGAACAAGAAGAGTTTCAAGATACAAAAAGGGCAATCAGACATATGTTGTAAGCAGGAAAAGGGCAATCAGACATATGTTGTAAGCAGGAAAAGGTCAATCAGACATATGTTGTAAGCAGGAAAAGGTCAATCAGACATATGTTGTAAGCAGGAAAAGGTCAATCAGACATATGTTGTAAGCAGGAAAATGTACCTTTAGTGTTAATATTAAGAGTAGTATATTGATGCTCTTTTATATATAATGATAGACTTTATGATAGAACACTCGTTCCAGAGCCGGATTAACACCAGGGCTCGGTGAACTACATCCAGGGGCCTCCATCAATTATGTTACTACATCGGTAAATAAAGAATACTGAATTATCCCTTTAAAGATGGCTCAATTAATAAAAATATTTAACAGTAATAATAGATTGTCAATTTGTTGGCACTGACATTCCGGATTACATTGACACCACTTCATATTGGCTTAGGACCTGTACAAAAAAACACTCCTTACATCGACACTTTCTTTCTATTTGAATAACATGATAATCTTATTAAAGCATATGAAATTCGTGCCTTTGATGATTATAACAGACTGGAACCTCACTGTATTTATAGCCAACATAATCATAAACCGGTACTGATTCCTTCCAATTGGTATTTTACTTGTGACCAGTTTTAACTACATATTCATTCAAATTAGGGTCTCACCTAGTCACTCGTGCAATGTGTGGGTTCAAACAAGTTTTATGTGTATATAGTGCAAATCGTTGTGTGCCTTTTTGGTCCTTTTCTTGGATTAACAACATTATCAAACTAAGAGTTATTTAGTAAAGATACATCATCTATAAAGCTGAAAATGAAATCAATGGTAAATGACCGGGATAGACTGTAGGCTATGAGCATCATACGAAAAAATGAATAAGTCGGTCAGAAGAGGTGCACAGTTTGTACCAATAATCATTCATCACATAGTTTGTGTGGGCGTCATCATAAATTTATCGATCATCACAGGATTTCCAGCACTCAATTATTTCTGGAAGATGTCCCCTTTTCCCCAACTGAACAAACAAAGGTGAGGGAACTATATTTGATTTCCCAACTTTTTTGGCTAAAATTGGGAAATTGATGAATTATTATCATAGAAGCCAACTATTATCAATTATCAAACAACAAGGTTTTAAAGCTGTGTGTGTAGGTTATGATATCGTGTCATGTGTTCTTTCATACATTGGTTGGGTATGATATTACTGTTTGATTTTATGACTCTTCCGATGGTGTGATGTTTTCCTGATTTTCATTTATTGTCCCCCGACCCGTTGGTCCGTCCGTTGGTCCATCCGTTAGTCTGTTCGTCTGAGATATGTTGTAAGCACTCTCATATTTTTTATTTGTTGACCAATGTATTTCAAGCGTGTACATAAGCATTATATTAGGAATCTCTAGCTTAAGTTCGAAATTGGGCAAAATTCGAAATAAATTGTGAGAATGGCGCCATTTTTAAGATGTCTGCCAAAACACATCAAAATTTCAAAGTGCTATAATTTCAACGAAAATTTATTTTTAGAAGATTTTCGATCTGAGGAATGTGATAGTGTCAAATGCGATTTAAAAATGGCGGTCATTGCAACCATTATGGTGGCCATTTTGGCAGCTATCTTCAATGTGGTCGCCAAAACACATAGCAAATTTGGAAGTGCTCCATTGTTCCAATTACAAAGAAAATTGATATTTAGGGTTTTTAGAGGAATGTGATCGTGACCAATGCGATTTCAAAATGGCGGTCACTATGGCAGCCATTTTAAAGATGTCCGCCAAAATGCGTAAAATTTCGAAATGCTCCATTTTCAACGAAAATGATATGTAGGGTGTTTCCCACATGAGGAATGTGATAGTGACAAAAACGATTTGAAAATGGCGAGCTATTTAAATGTAAATAGGCAGGGGACAATGGCTATGGCATAGCAATCTTGTTAATGTTAATTGCATATTTTATTTGTGTTGATTTATCACGCAAGATTATGACTTGATAGTAATTTTAAATTATTCTAATACGGATTTGTCCCTTATATATTATTTAACTAGGCATATATGATTTTGTATGCTTAGTTGTAGACCTATATCTTAAAACCAGGACATGAAACAAATTGTACTTTAAAATTTTACATAAAAAAAAATTATCATATGAGCCGATGGATTATGTCACCTTTATTAACGGACAGCTCCTGTGTACATTCAGTCACATATAAATATCAATAATATGCTTTATTTGCTGTAATCACTGTAAACTTCTTATGTTATGACATTCTATACTGTTTACAAGGACATGGTAGAAAAGTTTAAAAATAACACGTAGGTGATTATAACGATAACTATTTGTTGTATTTTAACATTGACTTCAACATTATACACATATTTTAAAAGGTTGAAGGAAGAGATAGAAAAAGAGATTACGAGCTCGTGTTTTTGTTTATTATATGAACACAAACTTTAAAATAAAGAAATATGTTTTAATTATGATAATTAACTTACATACAAGGTTTCATAACAACCTCAACACAATTTTATATTCTACAATCCCTTAGTTTATGTTATGCTCCATTGTGTACGGATTTCATTCATACACTTAGTCTATTCATCTGACACTACATTCTCTGTTTACCTGTTCGTCATGGATACATATATGTAATTCAGTAAGCAACATCTCCTTTAAAGAGAATATTATTTACAAACAACTTTAAAGATGACTTAACGTTTAACTTTCATAAATGTGGCTCACCAATGAATTGCTCTTCATATGTACAATGTAGATATATATAGCAGAAATAGTATTCCGGATATACGGTATATGTAACCACCATGATATGAATAACCGATATGGAGTATCTGTTTTATGAATAACCAATGGTTATGTTCCAATTTTTTATGAATATATTGAAATATTTATAATCATAAACACATTTATAGGGATATAGCAATTAATATTGACTTGACAAGCACGTTGTCGAACTGATGATCCCGGGTGGTTTAATGAGTTAGGTCGTTGGATCTAACAGCTCATACAAGCCTATCACCAATATGGCGTGGGTTCGCATCCAGCTTTGCAAATTACAAAAAGGTGCACTCGACTCGTAGCTGCTAGTGTTAAAGCTTTGCAGTTGCTTGCCCAGGGTCGGCGGTTCTCTCCGGGTACTCCGGCTTCCTCCACCACTAACACTGGTCGCCATGATATAGCTAAAATATCGCTGAATGTGGTGTTAAAACACCAAAAAATCAATTAATCGATCAATGCGGAACTGATGCGAGATCCATTTGAGTTGCGATTGTTGATTATAGTCTCTTATAATTCTGTAGCGAATGGCTCTCTAATTCATTGTTGTATGGTTGTTTTATTTGTGTATTATGACGTGTAATTGAGAGATGACACTTAAATACAATATTAAATTGAATTGTTAAATGATATTGCATTTAATAATAAGCGTAAATCTGTTGATTGAATGTTCATCGGCATGAATCAGATATTCGACAATGAATTGTGAGAATTATGTTTCCAATGCAAACACCAAATAACGGGATTATACCCTCCCCGCCCCCCTCCCCGGCCATTATTGTTGTTTACTCAAAAATAATTTATAAGGTGATTTCAGTTTGTAATTTTGCTATGATAATGTAATGGCGAATAAACTCCAAACTGTAGATTTTAAAAAAAAATCAACGAGAACCGTAAGTTTCGTTTGTGTTGCGACAATATATTTTAAGAGCTGACATAATCATCAGATTTGAAGATAAACTATGCCAGATTTGAAATAGTAGGTGAGTGAGTGAGTGTTTGCTGTTTAACGCCAACTCAGCAATGGTTCAGTTATATCATGGCGAGAACAAGTTAATTTTCAATGAGATGATGATGAGGTCCGTTTTGTACTAGACCAACGCGCTGAGTTGGATTTGTATAGTGCCAGCTCACTGAAATATGTCACCCGCCCGGACACATTATCTTGATTTCGAGCCAACCAGTCTTTGCTCTTTCTCCTCAATGCTGCGTGCTTAGCGGAGAAATAACAAATACAAAGTTTGTAGTCGTTTGTTTGACCCCATTGGTGCTCGAACCCATGATCTACCGCACTCGCGGCGAAAACTCTAACCATTACACTACCGACCGGTTAGCTTAAAAAATATTAATGTCATCAAAAGTACATGTAATAAAACACAGAAAACAGAAAAAAATATCAGATTAATGTGAAACATTTACTGACAAATCCAATATTAAGGGGCCGTCGTATCAGTTGGATTTACAACTTACTATGCAATCAGTACCTATCACTACTGATGTGAGTTCGAATTTCGATCAGGGGAAGGTGTAAAACATTATGTGATAAAGTTTATCAGTGACTTGCGACAGGTCTGTGGTTTCCTTCACGAATAAAATGACCTCCACGATATATAGTTGAAATATTATTGACAGTTGCGTTAAACACCATTACACAAATAAACAGCTTGACCATCAATGGTAGCGTTATTTACTAAAGTAAACTAGATTGACATATTTACAGTGGGAGAACCTGTTTTCACCTTATTGTTATGAAATAATGTTTGTTGAAAGTATGACATGTATCTACTGTTTACTTTAAAACTTTTGTATGAAAATATAGAAATATATTACTTACCAAAGATAAGTAAAATAACAACGCACGACAGAAAAGACACAACTAATAAAGATTTAGACTCCATAACACAATATGTAGCATAACGAGAATATAAGATCTAAGTATCTTGATGATGTTACTGAACATGACTATTATTGCCCCTCTGGTAATGTAAGATGTCTCTGACTCAATAGGTTTATGTCCACCTTTTTGTTTTTGTTTATGTTTGCAGGGTATGAAAGTAGTTATTAACTATGTTTTACAGGTTATGTGAATACAACCATCTATTATATATTTATGCATTTAATTTAGCTTTGGTGTTTGTCTTAATTAGATTTAGTAAAATTATAAATATGTATTATATATTAAAGCATTTTAAGCTGATTTTTTTAATCGTAAAATAAACATGGGAAATATAAATTTTCATGAATGTTCACAGGAAAAAGATGAATTGATATTATCAGACTATCAGACGGAAATCCATGAGTCTGACTCGCGAATTTTTTGTGCTATTTTTTGGCCATTGTGTTGTTTGTCCTTCATCGATTTGCGGAGGGACCGTCGTGATCGTGATCGTATGGCAGTTGGATTTACAACTACCTATGCAATCGGTGTGTATCATCACTATAACGTTGCGAGTTTGAATCACGCTCATGGCGAGGTTTACTCGATACAACATTATGTATTAAAGTTTGTCAGTGACTTGCGGCAAGTCGGTGGTTTCCTCCTTCAATAAAACTGAGCGCCACGTTTTAACAGAAATAGTGTTGAAAGTGACGTTAAACACCATACACACCCTAGATTTTCTGATTTCCCCTTTGGTATCGTCAAACTCTTTTTAAATTGCATTTTTTTAAGATTTCCTATTTTGAAGCGTTTTCATTGGCTAGCCAGCATCGAGACATAGATATACTTACTTTTCCACTATAACCAGTTTGCATATTACTAGCTACAAAACGTCTGAATGTTTATCTAGAGCATTTCTAACAGCTTTCTTAAAGATCGAGACTTAATTTTCCATAAAGTGGTAGAAATATTATATTTATTTAACATGTGTTATTTATGTAATAAATTGGATACTAAATTAATTAATTAGATATTACCTCATATTTACCACATCATTATAAAGTAAGGCTTCCACTTCAAGTAGTAATATTTTGGAAGATGTCTGGTTAGCGTCGAGTCCTTTTCAGGAGATAACGGGTTATAACATGTATTATGTTAAGCGAGGTGGCATTTTCAAACCATGTACTGGATTGTATACAACACAGACGGAGGTGAACATCAATGAACGTTCATGGCGGTGCTGACCTTTTTATTTCGTTTTCGCTTATTGATCTCCAATATATCATTTCATATGGATAAAGACCACATCAGTGATACAATTAATATTCAAATGTACTAATCACATTGGTGGTGTAATAATTATCGTGTTCGTCTCGGGTGCCGCAGATCGTGGGTTCGAGCCCGGTCTTTTCAATAAAAAGTCATACCAGGTTGAATGGGGACACACTGGGGTTAGATACAATTTCTATGAAGTACAATTTTGTTATTATTTGCATTTACTAACAACACAATATAAGACGATCAATGAATCTTGTAAGCAGGAAAATGTAACTATAATATTAAAAGTAGTACCTAATTTGAATATGTTTTAATTATAATGAAATGCTTTTAGAACACTCGTTCCAGTGACCGTTTAAGGCATGGGCTTGCTAAGATATATCTAAGGGCCTCCACAAAGTTACTGCATTTGTAAATGAAGAATGAAAGCGTGCTGAATTATCCCTTTAAAGATGAATTAATAAATATTTAATAATTATAATAAAATGTGTGTCTTGCCCATTATTTCAATTCGTTGACACTGGTACTCCTGATTACAATCACATGACTGCACACTTGATTAGGACCTGTACAAGAAATCGCTCATTCAATCGAAACTTTCTTCCATTTGGAATAAATTGATTTCAAGAGTCTGAAATGTGTGCCTTGGTTAATAATAACTGGGGCCTCATTGTGTTTGTAGTCAAGGGTCCAACAAAATCATTACCCGGTGCTGATTCGTTCCAATTTATATGTTCCTGGTGACCAATTCTAACTACATATTCATTCAAACTATGGTATCACCTGGTTACTCGTGCAATGCTTGAGTTCAAACAAGTTTTATGTTTATCTTTTGTAAATCGTTGTGTGCCGTTTTGTCATTTTCTTTGACTATTGTATTTTTTGTCCTCTGATTTACGACCTTTGGTTACTTCTTCAGTTCTCACCCATCGAAACCATTTTTTACCATATAGGATATATATATGTCGATTACTTAACAAACTGATATAGTAGATCTCTAAGATTTTAGAACAACGTGGTTATATCACATGAACCTGTGTGTTATCATAGCTTAATACTTTATGATCTTCATATCATAAAAGTAAATTCAAGAAAATTATTTTTTGAATATTTGTCTGATAGATTGTATAAAATCAGTTGCAACAGACCTCGCTGTGTATGCACTGTCCTGTATCTCAAGCTCAATTGAATCTAGATGTGATCAACAACATCACAAAACTTAGTATTATTTATTAAAGATACATTTTTTTATATAGCGGGAAATGAAATTAAAGGATAGGGTTATATTATTTACGTTTTTGGTTGAGAAGCACTTTAGGCAGGGAGCCTCATATGAACAAATTAACGGGTCGGTCAGAAGAGCAGCCCAGTTGGCAGTCGTCATAAATTGTTCGACCATCACAGGATTTCCAGCACTTAAATATTTGTGGACATCTTTCGGAAAGATCTATTGGATTATTCATTTTCTGATGATGGTTTGTACCGTATATCTACCAGGTACATAGGATCCGGGCCTGGACACATGTCCCCTCCCCATTCCAACATTCAAACGTTTTGCCTCCCCACTGTTTTAATACCATTTAGAATTTGATGAATAATTAGCATATATGCCAACTATTATCAATTATTATTTAGCAAGGTTTTAAATCTTGTTTCCGGATCCAAATGATGTTTTTATTATCAGTATTGCATGACAATTTTGCAGGCTTTCGCATCCTCTCCCGAAGAATTGCCTTCCTGCTTCTTCACAGTCCACACTTTCCAGTCATCCAACTGTCCGATCCACTCCTACGCATGTAGCTACGTTAATCGTTAATATATCATAATATTGCTATTATATCTTAGGACTTTTCCAATGGTGTCGTATTTTCGTTTTGTTTTGTCAAGCAAGATTATCATAATAATGCTATTAATTTTAAATTATCCTATTTGGGATTTGTCCCTTATATATTATTCAACCAGACATATATGATATTTTACCCTTATTTGTAAACCTACACCTATGTCTTAAAACCAGGACATCATACACATTACTAGTATATTTAAAAATTTTACATCAGCAAAACAGTATCCTATCATCTCATCCCTTTTTATGGACAGTTCATGTGTGTATTCCGTCAAACCGTCAAACCGTCATATCAATAATATTCTTTTTTTTGCAATAATCACTGTTTATAGATGTCTTATGTGTATGACATTCTCCACTATTTACAAGGACATGGTAGATAAGTTTACAATGACACGTAGGTGATTATAACGATAACTATTTGTTGTATTTTAACATTGACTTCAACATTATACAAGGACATTAAAGGGCTTAAATAGGGAAAAACAGATTACGTGCTCGTGTCTTTGTTTAATATATGAACACCAGCTTTAAATAAATATGTTTTAATTATAATAATGAACTTACATACAATGTTTCATAAAACCTCCAAACAATTTTAGATTATTAAGCCATTAGTTTATGTTCTGCATCATTTTGTACGGAATTCATTCATACACCTATTAATCTATTCATCTCACACATCATTGTCAGTTTACCTGTTCGTCATGGATACAAATATGTAAATCAGTAAACACCATCACCTTTAAAGAGAATATTATTTACAAACAACTTTAAAGATGATTTAACATTTAACTTTGATAAATGTGGTGCACAAATGAATTGACCTTCATATATACAATCAATGATTTATATAGAAATCCTTGATACAATGTAGTACTTACTAAAACATCTACATTACAGTGTATTTATATCTTTAAGTACCAAAAAATATGCTTTGTTTTCTTGATAAAATATTGTTCAAAGTTTTAATTTCACACAGCTATGTCTATTGTTTAATATTTGGCTTTGTATTTGTTCGAGTTGCAGATTATTTGTAGTTAGTGAGTGTGTTAGTATTGCTTAATGCAAGGTGTCAATGTTCATGTTATATCAAGGTGTAAAGTTATATAAAAGTTATATGGGAATGATATGACAATGATATTCAATTTATAGAAGACATACCCCCATTAGTTAGATGTTATATAACTAACTCACACAACAGTCCACCTGTCGACATGACACTCAATACGCGAGCCAACAAATTTTAAGAACGCAACTTTACGACAAAACAGATGATTTTATTCTTCCAATTATGAAATTTTCATACACATACAACATGTATCATACTATGTCAACTTTCTAGCAACAACTACATACGGAGTATGTACATATCACTCGCTCGATCCGATATTCCAGAGCTCGTGGTGCCTGTTATAATTTCATTGATGGGGGTTTTCTGCTGACAAGGAAATTAATAGATCACTTCGAACGTTTTACGGTCACCGCCATGACATGGATAACCGCTATGGAGTATCTGTTTTATGAAAAACCAATGGATATGTTCCATTTTTAGCTATTACAATTTGGTCCTGTCCTCATTCATGCTTTACCACCGAGTGTGCAACAAAGCCAACAGGACGAGTGTCACACGTGCAACAGGATATACTTACACTTCCTGAGTTCAACTCCGGTTTTTAGTGGGGATCGCGTTGCTTAATCTTTAGTTTTCTGTGTAATGTTTTAGTAGATCGTTGTTAGTCCTTTGATCCTTTGTTGGCATTTAACATCCTACCCAAAAGCAAATAAACTTATATTAACATGTAATAAATGTCTTATATACAATGTAAAATCGGACATAGGAGAATGTCTATCACACAAACACATTAAGTGGATTATGCCAGTGTGCCCTGAGTAGTTCAGAATAAATTGCTTCTGTTCATGTTTGTTTTCTGTTATAAAGGCTGTTTTAGTCGAATAGTAATCATGGTGAAACAAATGTAGCTGAATAACATATATAATGCAGCAAAAATATAATTTGCATTAGTTCATATGCAATATGCACATGTACATAAAATGAGGATTGCGAATTTCGCCTGCCAGAGACAGTCTGATTGTAATTTGGCCGCCATCTTGAACAATGTTCGACTTCCAGGTGGCTAGGCATTGAACATGTTTATATATGGACTAAATAACATATGTGCAAAGTTTGTGCTTGTATCATTAAGTGCACGATTTTGCCAAATTTCGATGTTAAGAAGCTCCACTAATGCTAGAGATCATTACAGTAAGTTTTCTTGTGCATATCCTTTGGTTAATAAAACTGCAGCTGATGTTGCTGAGAGACTGATGACAATCTTTTCCCAGTTTGGACCACCAAATATACCGCAATCCGATAACGGCCTTGAATTTGTGGCCACAGTGATAACAGAATTGAAGCGCATCTGGACTGATCTTCTTATCATTCATGGACGTCCTAGACATCCTCAGTCACAAGGTTGTATTGAGAGGGCAAATTGTGACCTTGCAATTAAGGTTGGTAAATGGATTCAGGAAAACCAGAAAGGATGGATTTCTAGTTTCCCCTTAGTTGTGTATGGTATGAATACCACAATCTCATCTACTACCAAGACAACTCCCTACGAGATAGTCTTTGGGCAACACCCCAGATCATCAATCTCCATTTTTGAACAACTTGCAGCTCAAGGGATGGTCAGCGAAGAAGATTTACCCAATGCAATACTGGATAAACTTGATGAGAATCTTAATTCTGGTGTCACGGAAGCTGTTACTGAGGGTGAGTGAAATAACTATTTAGCAACTTTACTACATTTATATGTATATAGGTAGATATGGAACGAGATCAGGAGCAAACGGCGATAAGACAACATCCTACAACAAGTATATTGCAAAATTAGTACAAAAAAGAGGTCACCGCACAGCCTTCAATAATGAACAGAAACCTATACGGCACGGCACGCTCTTGGAGGCCCCACCTAAACAAATGAAATGTGTAAACATTTCCCCAACACTACAAATTGACGTGAACACTTTATTTTTTAACACAGAAATGATGAACACCTATTCAACAAAGACAACCAATGTCAAAGGATCCTGACAGGCACACACAAGTGTGGCAGGGTTAAACGTGTTTTGTGAGATCCCAACCCTCTCCCTATGCCTTTGTCACTGACTGAACGAATATAAACAACAATTAACACACAATCATATGAAATAGAGGCCAAAGTAATCTATATTGTATGCACAAATATTGTGATCACATATAATGAACTTTTTTGTCTGTCTATACGTTGCAAGTTGATTTCTGAAAGTGTTGTCCACCTTGACCTTCATGTTACAACTGAGAGACTTTTATTTAGTCTTTACTTCATATCCGATATATTATAATTTTAGTGAGTCAAGAAGAACACAGTGTAGAAGATCCTTCCCAGGAGCATACTAGTACTAATGACAATGGCGATGTGCCTGATGTAGAGTCAGTGGTTGAGGACGATGGCGAAAAATAACAGAAAAGTCTGACGAAGCTGAAAGTTTAACTGGTATGTAAGCAGTTTTATAATCCTTTATATATTAAACACATGATCAACTTGTCTTATACATTTTACAATTTATTGGCATTTACAACTTTTTAAATGAAAAACAAAGAGATATGGAATAAATGTTCGTGAGACAAGAATCCACCGCAACATAAAATATTATAAACATCTATGATAAAATGACAGCTATGTTTGTAGGAATAAAATGGAAGGATATGAGGTACATGTACATGAGAAAAAGTCCCAAACAATACAGGGTTAAACATAGTATAATAGCAAAGGAACAACGCTTTTATTGTTCTCTGCTAGATGTCGATCAACGCTACATAAGTGTTAATTTGAGACCAAGGATGCGGGATTAACAACAAACCACAA
>MJUT01037619.1:128907-168236 GCA_002080005.1 Gigantidas platifrons
CGCGATAACGGTTTAACTTAATACCGAATATGAGTCATATTTGCGAATATGGATTCACGAATATAAAAATATTTATAAAATGATTGAAGAAATTTTCGGGAAAAAAAAAATCAGAGTAAAATAGCTGAAATCACAAAATCATCCCTGAATGTTTAAGATAGTTAAATGTATTTATTCATAATTTAAATGTAAAAAAATATATTGTTTTGTGTGTTTTAGCTTGTGTTTTCCCAAATTTCAAACTGTACACTGATTAATAACGTGTTGTGTAAACGTGTCGGTGATCGAGTTGAAGTCAATAATAATGTATTCAACTTTTAATTAATTAATTGTTTTAAAATTTCCAACACTTCAAAGGGTGTAAATTCGTAATCAGCACTGATTAAATAATAATGTGTTTTGTAAACATGTCAATAATTGAGTTGAAGTCTCTAATAATGTATTCATAACATCTTTTAACGAATTAATTGTTCTCTTTGATGTTCTGATCTTGAAATATTTTAAACACCAAGCTGTTTTTAATTGTGAGAAAAATAATTATGAGTAGAAGCTGCTCAGTTGTCATAAAAAGGCAAGTTTTTACCTTATTTATCATTAAAACTATAACAATGTCAGACTTCTTGTCTTGGGATACTGACTTAGATCTTGATCTGTTGTTAGAAGAATACACCGAGTATGATCCTACTGATAGTGGCAGTGATGACTATGACTGCAGTACTGCTAAAAAGAAGAAGACTAATACTTCTGCCACACAACCATCTACCTTGACACAATACCAGTGCCCAGTTTGTGCCAAGACACTTAAAACAATATCAGGTTTCCGGGATCACACACAAAAGCAGCATGGTCAAAATCTACGTGCCAGTGATCATCGTATAGCCAGTACTCCAGATGCTGAACCCGTATTAACTTCAACATCAGCTACTAGTATGTCATTCACCGATCAGTCTTTCGGCAATGTATTTTCAGCATCTCTAGACTCAACACTGACCAACATTACCAATGACCCCTTTGTCAGCAATCCTGATGAGATGAGAACCCTTTGTTCAGTGGTTCAAGGGTCAACTGATATCAACAACTTTTTATACCAGACTTTTAGAAATATAGTGTCAACAAGTACTGATATAACACGTGGTACAGACCGTGAACAGTTGTTTCGTCATCTCCACAAGACTCGTATAAACCAATCTATTAGGGAGGAATTTACTTCATTTTTTTTACAGCATTCCAAAAATACTGTTAATAATTTCCTGCAGCTTATTTTTGAGGACATTGTAGGTGAAATTTTAGTACATCAAACCACCATAGCGAAAGATAATGCCGACAAAGAGCAATACATGATAAGTGACAATGACCAGTCTATATTATATTATATTGCAGGGTACATTTTAAGATCTCTACACAAGAAGTACCTTAGGTATTCAAAACACAAACTTTCATTGGTAGACAAGTTTTCCGATAATTCTGAAAATCACAATTTTGTTCAAAAGTATGACCAATGGTACAAAATCCAAGACCGTGGTGGACTACAAAAGCCTTGTGACACTTTCTTTTTGCTTGTTCGTGAATTGGAGTTGATTGTTCGTAAGTCAGTTACAGCCAAGTTGAGTGCACATTCATTGTTGTTGGGACCCCTTAAGGAGAACATAATGGAATCATTCATGGTAAAATATTATTGTGATCTATTAATACCAAATGAGTCGTGTGAGGTTGTTTCATCTGTGACTGAGGATATAGTACACTTGTTTTTGACAATACGTGGTTATGCTGTAACTCGCTTAGAACGCAATAAACTTCAGAAGTCAGCAAATGGTAAAGCATCATTAAGTCTGAGACAGGTGTTGAAGGAAAAGGTACACAATTGAAATGTTTTGTGAATGTTGTCTGTTACATTGTGTAGATGTACATTTTTATTATTTGTCCTGATGTAGTTTATTTCATTTCAATCTTATTATGTAATAGTGCTCTTTCATGTACATGTTGATGAAGAATAAAACATCAACAAATTATTTCTCCATCTTTTTTTTCATTTGTGCAGGCAAGTCTAAGTTTCATTCAGTTTTGATTTTTGGTGTTTTAACACCACTTTCAACAATATTTCAGCTATATTATGGCGTCCAGTTTTAGTGGTTTTAGTTTTAGATAACCGGAATACCAGGAGACCACCGACCATGGGCAAGCAACTGATAAACTTTATCACATCCAACTGTGAGTCAAGTACACATTCAGTTTTGAACCATTTTCATAAGTGTACAAAGAGCATAATTTTTGCTTCTACCTTAAAAATTGTTTGGATCAGTGTCCCTCCTATGTTCATATGCTCTTTGCAAACTTGAGAAAATGGTTCATAAAAGTAGATTACCTCTAGCAGTCAATGATCATAAAATATATAGTACCATTCCAATAGCACAAAACAGAAACACAAAAGCGAAACCAAAATACTACATATTAATGGGCCACCCTGAAACATCCCAGGTTTAGACACCACTGTTCCTTTTTAATATGCTTATCAAGACCAAGATGGGATTTTATCTCATGTTTATTTACTCCAATATCCTTTCTAGAAAAAGAAAAAATCATCCTGAAATGCCAGACTGGAGAGTTTTAGGATGCACATGTCGAGGTGGTCACATGTCCCATTTTGGGGGGAGCAAACATACCAGGCTATAAAATTGGTAAAATAAGAAAAAAACACAACTGGGACAGCATAGAAATTTCTTCTACAATTATTGACATATACTAGTAGGAGATAGAACAAAAAAAAATCATCCTGAAATGCCAGACTTGGAGAGTTTTAGGATGCACATGTCGAGGTGGTCACATGTCCCATTTTGGGGAGAGCAAAAATATCAGGTTATAAAATTGGTAAAATAAGAAAAAAAATACATATGGGGCAGCATAGAAATTTTGTCTACTATTATTGACATATACTAGTAGGATATAGAACAACAAATTATCATCCTGAAATGCCAGACTGGAGAGTTTTAGGATGCACATGTCGAGGTGGTCACATGTCCCATTTTGGGGGGAGAGCAAACATACCAGGCTATAAAATTGGTAAAATAAGAAACAAATACAAATGGGGCAGCATATAATTTTTTTCTACAATTATTGACATGTACTAGTAGGAGATAGAACAAAAAATTATCATCCTGAAATGCCAGGCTGGAGAGTTTTAGGATGCACATGTCGAGGTGGTCACTTCCGTGAGGACCTCAAATACATGTTTGAAAATTCTAAATTTTTGGCGACAATACAACGATCATGTACACGATTTGTTAACATATACTTATATATTTCTGTTGAAACCATCTTTTGATGATATATGATTCATTTGGAAATGTATACTCATGGCTATAATACTTACATGATATTTATCTATTTGTCAAGTGAGCAGCTGTCCGCCATTATGGGGGGACGCCAAGGTGTATAACTTGCGATCTCGCGAAGTCACGCGTATCGCGATAGTTCGTTTCCGACTACATAGAATGTACACACAGTTGCCAATCCTTTCAATATACGTCCTTGGCTGTGGGAAACTTTATATAAACTTTCGTCCGCCATTTTGCCGCCGCTCACTCCTGTGAATTAAATCGGCACCAAGCGGCATGCCGTTTGTATGCGCACGCAATTCCGGCTACGAATCAAGTATCTCTCCGGTAAGAAATAAGCATTACCGGCATGCCTGTAACATACAATCAAGTATGACTTAAGAATCGTCTAATAAATTTTTTTTTTCTTCAAAAAGTATTTTTCACGGTTGTTCTCTTCTAACATAATACCAGCAGATTACTTGCATAAAAGACCTGCACGTTCTTAGAATGGTAAAACAAAAAGCGTGTGACAATGTGGAAAGTTGGTTAGAGTTCCTTATGGCACCCCCACCCTAAAATCTATAAAATCTGTATAATTAATAATAAACATATTAAATTAATAAAATTGATCATAAATAATTATCAATACCTCAGACGGTATTTCATGGCCTATTGGTTAAGGCGGCAGATTACCAACATGAAGGTTGTAAGATCGATCCTCATCAAGGACAAACCATTTTTCAGATGCAAATAAGTAAGTACATCAGTTATTAAGAACAATAATACAAATCACATAAATTATCAACATAAAGTACAAATGTGTAATTGAGTACAAAATCACAAATGACGGTATGACACCAATAACCGACTATAGTAGATGAATACAGGTAAGGTGTCAAAAGAAAATAAGTTAGTGTAGATGTCTAAAAGGAATGTTTATTGTATATTTTGTAATTTTCAATAATTTTGTGAATTTTTTTTTTAAATAATAATTGTTATTGCATATAAAACCCTTTTGGGTATAACAATACAAACATAAACTAACATTAAACAGACAATGTACAGCATAGTGCCAGAAATGACTCAATTTTTTTTAATGGCCGCCATTTATTTTTAAAAGTCACACTTGTTGAAAAAAAATGCACATACAACTTTTACATGAAATGGTACCTACCTAATATTTTGTAATAGTCCCCTTCTGGATGAGTACTTCCTTACATTTGGCAAACTGGCATAAAGTTTTTGTATATAAAACAAGGGCACTTCATTCCAAGCAGTAATCAACTGAGTCTTCAAGTCGGCAAGATTACGAATCAGAAAAAGTATATTTTTTTATTGTTTTTCAACAAAAACCATATATTTTCGATAGGGCTCAAGTCCGGAGATTGAGGTGGCCAACTTATCTGTGGAATTTGATTTCTATGCTTCCAATCCTCAGATTCACGGGACCTATGACAAGGAGCATATTGTCATCTTGGAAGTACCATGTATTGTTACCATAATGGCCAAATATTGACATCAAGTGTCTGAATATATTTTTGAGAGTTCATATTTCCATCTATGAATGCTAAAGTTCCAACACTATAATATGTCAAAGAACCCCATACCGTTATCTTAATATTTGAAGATGAGACATTGGCAATATAGCCCAAACATTCCGGTCTCCACTTTTCAGATGCTTTTCTCCAGACCTTCAACTTGCCATCAGGCTTAATAACTATCATCATTTCATCGTAATAGACTACCTTTCTCCACTGATTATTAACAGTCCAATGTAACTTGCCCCTACACCATGCTACGCGCTTCTTTTTGTTTACATTCCGGATTCCTATAGACTTCCTAAATGACCGTCGTGTATAGCCAAGTGAATGGAGTGTTCTCTGAACGGAACGCCGTGAGACTTTTACAAATGTCCTATTAAATTCTCTGGCAATATCCTTTAGTGTAGGCCTCCGTGAAGTTTAATCGATACGATTTAGTACCCTCTCCCCTCTTTTGGAAGCACATTTTGAACGTCCCTTTCGCGGTTTGTTTTCTGTGTCACAACGTTCCCACCAGCGCTTTAGAAGTTTATAAATTGTGGACTTTCTGATATTCAATATATTTGCAACTTCCGATGGTCGGTAACCACCGATAAGTTGTACGATGGTATTGTTTGTGTCGTCTGGTAATTGTTTACCGTGTTTTGCCATTTTGTAAACAAGGAAATTGCATAAAAACCGGAATGAATATCGGGTTAAGATTCCAGATTTTAAAAATGTGTAAGAGTTACCTCCCGTTGACTACACATTTAAAATACCGCAATACGTTAACGCGATCTAAAACACGTTTGAAAGTGTCCAGGCGTCAATAGATGCAGTCCGCCATTAGAAAAGTTGACTCGTTTATGGCACTGCTGTATATATACATGTATCAACAAATACAACTACCACCGTTTGATAAAAACAATATTATGTTTTATATTATCTGACCAACGTGAACCTCATATTCGCGCTTCTAATGATCGCTTTATAAAGTTACAAACACTGGGGAAAATTTCTTTATCAGGATTAAGAATATTTTTTTACTTTTCAAGGGAATCTAGTTGATTGAAGTGAGGATATTTTGTTTTTATAAAATCAGTAAAGGCAGGTCTAATGGTATCAGTAACTTTACAATCAAAGAAAAAGTGGAATTCGTCATCTAATGTTTTACAAAATTTACAATGTCTTTGATTTCGTAGAATATTTTTGTAACGGTCTAGTTCTATTTCTAAGTTATGATCACTTAAACGAAATTTTGTCAACAATTGAAGATTTTTGAAATTTCTTTCCCTTTTTAAATATTCTTCTAGTTTGGTATCAGATTTTAGTTTACTATATAATTTTCGTTTAATGAACCCAAAAAAGCCATGCCCCAATTGTTCTTATACGCCCCTCAAAATGAACCCTTTTCAGAATCTTCTCTATTGTCTATGCTACTAATTTTATCTCTTTTTCAACTCTTAATTTTTCAGAACACAGATGAACAAATTAAGAAATAATTCATGCCGGCCATCCTTATTTCGATTCAAATAGGACAAATACGGTAATTTTAAAATTCGAGGCGGTCAAGGTGATGCGCTGGTATTGGCTATTCCATCAGTCTCCTACGAAATTTTAATAATGGTAAAATTGGGAATTAAGAGATGGAAAGCGAAATTGTGGTTGAAACTGGCTTAAAATACCGAAAAGAATTTTACTGACAAGGTTCAATATAAATTTTATTACAAATATTTCGGGAGGAACCTTCACATTTAAGATCGTAAACCAGGAATAAACATTTTACTTACTTAGCCTTCGTTCACTGTCTCCATGTTTTTGGTCTTTCCAGTGCTTAAAGATTGTATGATGTATTGATTAACAGAGTTCTGTTGTCTGTAAAAGTTGATTATTTTGTAGTAGGCTCCCTCGTGTTCCATTTTAAGTCCTATTTTTAACGGTGAATTTACTATTGTTGACATTGACGGATGTCGTCAGCAGACGATGACTCGTCATAGTGTGCTTTTACGGGGGAGTTAATTGGAATAGCCACAACAAAGCCGTGTTTATAAGAGTTTGATTATGATAAGACTTGATTAGGATTTATTTAATTTTAACTTCATTTATTTCAACAATGTTTAGATAAACAATAATAGAAAATCGCTAACCATGAAGAATTTTCTGAAAATAGTCAGTGTTTATGTAGAGGTCAAATTATTTGCTTGCAAGCAAATAAGTAATCGATGGCAATTTTCGTTCTCAAAATGCGGAAAGTGGTTCGATAAACTGTTTAACGTGAAATATTTACCTTTATTTCATCATTTTAAAACTATTTACCAATTTCCAAAGCATATATTTTTTTGGTCAAAATCGTAGCTAATGCCCCTTTAAGTAACAAAATTTATTCAACCTCTTTTAATATCATTTATACTCATGACAGTCGGACTTCTGGTCCGGAGTTCCGATAAACATCGCACCGTGCCGATTTTTACCGGCCATGTCCGACGATTCTTCGGAAAGACTATAGACTCTAATGGGGAGGACTTTCTGACTTTAACGGTACTTGTCCCATTTAAATTAGGGTAGATAGGGAAACCTTAAACAGACATATAATTATTTTGGGCCTTGTGTGACAAATATTTTGTGTAAGTTACTTGAACATTCAAGCAGAACTTTTGGACTTTACTAACCTCTTCGACAGGTCACATAAACTATATGTTGTTCAGTCCTACGGTATTTCGGAAAGACTTTCTATTTTTATCTCTTTAGGATGCTACAAATATATGGGTCTATCGATTTCCCATTGTTTTGGGTTTATCCAGTTGCATCTTATATTTTCGATAGTAGTATGATTTTAAAACAAATGGGGACAGGAGTACTTCTGGACTTGCAAGAAACAGCTTGAAAAGAATGTTGTCCTCCATTACATTGTAAACAAGGCCCATTTCCTTGGTCTGACATTATCACAATAAAGATTAAAGAATTTATAAGCTGTGAAAATGAGTGTATAAAACTCAACCCGACCATAACTAACATGACCAAGTGAAAAAGTCTGAGGGAAATCAATGATAATTTCCCATTGCAAATATGCAATCTCAAATCCAAAATATTAAAACTTACTGACTTGTCTGTTTATTAAATGACAGTACTAGTACTTAACGTCTCATTCAATAGTCGGACATCATTTGAAAAAAAAATTCTGAAAATAAAGACTACTTCATCTCCTCCATCACATGACTCGGGTATAAACTAATTGTCGGAATGGAATAACCCGGAAGTTGTCTGTCATCAAATGGAATCCAAGAAAATGATTTACTTTACACAGGAATATAGGGGAATCACAATTGGGATATCTATCATTTTATTTGCATTAGTATAGGTAGCTGGGGATCCATAGCTCATATGGGCCTTCTGGTGTGCAGCTCTGACGCGGGGTTGAACACATAGGGGCTTGTCTTTTAAGGTTCATTCTTACACATTAAATGGCCGATATTTATACCCTAAATTAACAGCAAAAATTAAGCTTCAATTAGAAAATAAGGGATGTCAGCGTCTAGATATAAAATTTCCACACGACCTTCTCATAATTTTAATATATCTACTTACATTGTTTCGCCTGTGCATTTTCTTTCCGTTTTTTAATAACATAAAAGCTAATTTCAATAACAGCCTGTGGACGGGCCTCACATGTCATGGTGTATTCTATTGTTTCTTTATCTGTTCACTATTCATTTCTCCTAAGCACCTGCAATTGATATGCATGTTCACAGCTAAAGTCAGGATGGGAAAAATCTTTTTTTTTTCGAGAAGATGGAGAAAATATGATGTGGCATTGCCAATGGAACAGCTTACAATGAACCAGGAAATGTACTTCCGTGATTTTTTCCCATATCGTCCAAGAGCATAAGAAGTCCTAAGCTGATCATGCCTGTCGACTCCATTAATTTTCTGGTTATAAATATATGCAGTGCCTGATTACACTGTATATTGTTGCGACCTACTTTCTTTTTTACATTTACGTGGATCACTAAGAGTATTGCAGCAACTACATCATTTCCTTTCGATAGAACATTTGATTCTTATCTTTAAGCCCTTAAGTTCAACTGCACACCCAATACGGTTTATTTTAATAGTTCTGCAAGTGTATATTTTCTGAACAAGCAGGTCATCTGCCAGCTTCACACCAGTGAAATAATTGTCGTAAAAGGCATGAGAGTTCTTCCCTTGCAAATCCTTTGTTAGATTGTATACAACAGCATACCCCAGAACCAGCTCGACCAAGATGTATAGTAAAATTCTTCAAATGCATTGTCTGCATCACATCGCAACCAAGATTTTGATGCCACGGTTAATATGCTTTGCTGGTAAGTATTGTACGAATGCCTTCCTGTCAATTCAATCATGGCTCCATCAATGGCTATATGCTTATTTGATCTATAGTGTCATTAAAGCATATCTTTTGCCATATTTACAACTGGTCTGACTTTGAGCAACTTGTTATAGTTGTGTTCACCCCTTGCATGTTTTACTGCTGAAATGAAATATTCTGTCAGTTTGTCATATCTACGAACTGGCAACACCGATTTGATACCTTCGTTCCTAATGAAATTACCCCTAGACCAATAGTCTTCATATCCCGGTAGAGGATTGATACCCATAGAAATATACCTTCAAATCGTTGTCAATTGGTTCGTACCAAAACGGAATCTACTTCCCCCCGATTGTTCCATATTCCACTTTACGTAATTGGTAGTATGTCTTACAAAATCGGTCATAACATTTGCATCAAACATCAGATAAAAAATCTCCTGACGCTGTTGTGATTGAAGTCCAGTACTAGTATCTTCGTTTAAGTCGTCAAATTCTCCAGCTCAAAAACTGTAGGGATGCACTTTTGCAATAAAAAAAAAAGGACTCCATCCAGACCCGGAGTTGAAATTATATAATTCCCTTATAAAAATAGTTTCAGAAACAAAAGCTTTAGGTCTTGTATTTGATAGTGAACTTACCTTTCTACCCCATATTAAAATGCTTAAAAATAAGAGTCTTAAAGCTCTTAAAATTTTAAAATTTGTGTCCAGTACCGACTGGCGTGCGGATAGCACGGCTTTATTAAATTTATATAGATCGTTGATTCGATCAAAATTGGATTATGGCTGCATCGTTTACGGCTCATCCCGTCCATCGTATATAAGTTGCTTGATACAGTCTATCACCAAGGATTACGACTCTCACTTGGAGCGTTCACAACGTCTCCAGTTGAGAGTTTGTATGTTGAAGCAAACGAGCCTTCCCCTGAAAACAGACGTATCAAACTTGGTATGCAGTATGCGACCAAATTGAAGGCAAATCCTGCATATGACTGTGTTTGTAATCCTTTATATGAAAATGTTTACGATAAACAACCCAATACAATTAAACCTTTTGGACTCCGAGTAAAATCACACCTTGACAATTCTGACATAAATATGGATGACATAGCACCTATTGCAATTCCTGAAAATCCTCCATGGTTAAATCCAAAACCTACTTTCAATTTTGAACTTACACAATACAAACCCTTTACTAATTCAGCAACATTTTGCTGAAATTAGATCTGTAACATCTGAATACTCTGCAATTTATACTGATGGTTCAAAATACGGTGAAAGAGTAGCGTCAGCAGCTGTTTTCGGACAGGTCTATACTCGATTACCATCTGCCAGTTCAATCTTCAGCGCAGAAGCTAATGCAATGCTTCTTACTTTGAAGTTTGTTGCCTCTTCTGATAAGAGTACATTTATGATCTGTTCAGATTCTCTTTCTTGCCTGTTGGCAATTGAGAGTTGTAAAACTCAAAACCCTTTCATTTTAAAAATAGTTGAAATTTATAAAAGACTTGTTGCTATTGGTAAACATGTTATTTTCCTATGGATTCCTAGTCATATTGGTATCCATGGAAACACAGTCGTCGATCAGGAAGCCAAGGACGCATTGGATAAACCTATATCCAATTGCTCTATTCCTTACACAGATTTTAAACCTTTTATAGTGAAATATATTTTAAAACGTTGGCAAGATAGCTGGGACCAGCAAATTTATAAACAATTACACAAATACATTCCCTAGTTGGCAAGACTCCCTGTTCTTACGGTCAAAATCGGAAGGAACAGGTAGTCTTGAATGTATTCCGTGTAATTCCAATTTTTCGCTTAAACATGTTTTAATAGACTGCGTAGATTTTGCCGATGTTCGGCAAACATTCTACAACGTCAACAATTTATGTGATTTATTTACAAATGTCCCAGGCGACACAGTTTTCCAATTTTTAAAAGAAATTGATTTATATATATAAATATAATTATATAACATATGTTCTAAATGTATGTTTTTATCTTTTTAATATTTCTTTTATTTGTACATATTATCCGATTGTTTTATAAACAAATATGTTTTATTTCTAAGGAACTGGTAGGTGCGTACATATAATAATAAAATTTAATCACGCCACGATATAGCTGAAATATTGCTAAAGTCGGCGTAAAACACCAATCAATCAATCAAATCCGCCACGATATAACTGTAATATTGTTGAAAGTGGCGTTAGACGCCGAAATCCTAAAACCACTGGTTCCCCAGTGTTTGTGATAATAGTGGGTTGGGTGGAAGTTATGTTGACGACACCATTGTTACGTTACATATGTGTTATTTCCTTGTTTCCCTTCCAACTTGTTTGCTATACTTATCGATTTGTTACGTTTCTTCAAGGCGATTAATTACTCTTCTAATAATGTGATGGTTTTCCTGGATCAGCCACAGTTCATGTACTAAATTCTCTTGAATGTCAACGTTTTGTTCAAACTGAGGTTGGTTTCCTTTGATATTGAATGTGTTTTCCGACGTAGTAATAAATCGGCATGTGGAGCATAACGAACTTCATGATTCACAGCACTTGCGTTTACCTGTTTTGAATGGGGTTTATGTTGTTCAACCACTTTTTAATATTGTTTTTATTTTCAATTTTGTTTATCTCTCTTTTCATAATGTATTTAATCTATTTGTCATGCTTTCCCCAATCAATTCCAACAATATTTATAATGCAATAGTACAGGGAAGTATGTATAAAATTAACCGCTTTAATGCTGATCCCGGTATCGGATTTCAGAATAGAGAGATTTAAAGTTTAAATTAGTTTGGTCTTTAGCTTACATTCTGGTTTATTCAGGGTTTGGTGCAAATAGATTAGGTTTCATTGTGTTTTATATATTTTTTTTATAGATTCCTATTTACAATGAAGATACCCTGTTGCAGTATGTCTTGTTAGTATTTACACTTTACAATCACAAACTTCCACTACTTGATGCTATTCATTTTTGATGGCCTACTTGACAATTTTTGCATGGTTGGGCAATGATATAAAAAGATATTGCTAATCAAATGAAAATATTTAAATACTAGCTAATAGCTTGTTCACTCCCTCCTTCAAATATGATTCCCGTTCCGTTAGTACAGCAACACCATACCTACCAGACCATTGTAGTTTCCTTTTTTTCGCTAATGGTAACCAGTGAATGTTTTTAGTGGTCTAGAAAACTCCTCTGTTTTCTCTTTGTCTGGTTAGTTCCTATATGTGTTGTGTCTGGTTGTTTATACAACACAAAATTGTACTCTTTTGACAAATCTTTTACAAGATCACTAGCCACTGATGTCAAAGTTTCTGATATCTTCTCCAATAAATGAAGATTGTCACTCTCATAACACCTCATTTTAATGATTTCAAGAAGACTGCATATTTTTGTTCTTTCTTTCTTGATTGTTTGTCTAGATGGTATTGGTAGGCTCTATGCAATATTCTTCACCTTCATTATTGGAGATTTGCAATTCCAAAACATCTCCATCATTAAAGCCAGATGGATTTTCCAAAGTATCATAAGGAAAGCTTTCAACATCAAGGCAAATGTATGGATTGTTATTGTAAGTTTCTGGAATCAAATCCACAGAATTTGGGAAATGATGGAACACTGCCATAAAATGTTTGCAGGGCAAGTGATTATTAATCCATTCCAAACATTGACAAAATGGCATTCCACTGTCAATTTCAAAGCAAACTTTTTGGGGGCCCGGGTGGCTCAACGAGTTATGCTTGTATGAGTTGTTAGATCCAACGACCTATCACCAATACGGCGTGGGTTCGCGCCCAACTTTGTAAATTACAAAAAGGGTGCACTCGACTCAAGTGAGAAAGTTTACCAGTTGCTTGCCCAGGGTCGGTGGTTCTCACCGGGTACTCTGGCTTCCTCCACCACTAAAACTGTGCGTCATGATGTTGCTGAAAGTGACGTTAAGCACCAAAATTCAAAGCAAACTTCATAACTAAGGGCTGTTTTGAAATTGCTTAAACTCTTCACCAATACAATAGATAAAACCAAAATCTTGACAATTCTATCAGTGATTAGTAAGTAGTTGTATGAGTACAATGCATGTATGTAAATGTTATATGTTGAAGCTATCATAAAATGCCTATATAGATTGACTTGCATGTTGATTTTATAATTGATAAATTTAGGTTTATTTTTGAAATGGGATCATGTGGACTCTAATTAATATCTTACTAACCCTGGGTAAGAGATTTATTGTAAAACAGAGAACCTTAGATTATTTTTTGCTTACCTGGGCATCTAAGGTGTTTTTGTTAACAGGCGAGTCAAACAATAAAGTATTATGCTATTAAAAAAAACTCCACCAAAAGATGTGATCAGGAAACCTGGTCAACATCCTCTAATGCGGAATTTTCTGCATCAAACCAGCTCCGCATACAGTGCTGCACAACTGTCTTTGATCGATTATGTAAAATTCTAGGAACCGAAACATATTGTTTATGCTGGTCAGAAGCTGCTAAATTCATTCTCATGTATCTAAAATATAATAATATCTTGACCTGCATTGATTGTAAAATGTTATTGGAAAAAGACCCCTTTTCAGTGCTATCTACTCTCGCACAAATATCATAGTCTGTCCATTGCTAATTGATAACCTAAAAATCTCCATTGTACCTGTAATTGACACATTTTGTGTAATAATGCCCCGTACTTATGATATCAACACAATTCGCTCATTATCGGTATTAAGTTTGTTTTGCAATATTTATGACATACTAGTACATAACCAACAATTAAAATTTTCCTTCATTTTTTACAATTGTTATAATAATAATAACAATTCGCTCGTTACCGGTATTAAGTTTGTTTTGCAATATTTATGACATACTAGTACATAACCAACAATTAAAATTTTCCTTCATTTTTTACAATTGCTATAATAATAACAAGATACTAATATATTAGTTTTTTTATTACCACTGTTTTCTTACATCACAAGCCCTTCGGGTGATATTGGTAATTGAATCATCTTATTTTAAAACATGTTTTTTTATTTTATACATGTATATATCAGGACAGACATGTACATGCGGGGTATAAAAATCAAATGATACATGCACCTCGTAATATAATAAAAGCTTACTTCACGTAACTTTCTGGTAGAAATTTCTTCACAAGAACACTCAACAACTGGCTGAGGGAACGATCCTTCTTTTTGTCCAAGTACTCATATTTTAGGGAAATATTCTGTCTCTCTATTCCATTGTTGGCATTGACAGAAAAAAGTAAACCTATCATCTCTGTATCCGCGAACCCAACGCCAAAAATGAAACTACAGAGATTCATTAATTACATAAAGCATACCAAAAATGGTATGGATTTCTTCACTATTGGCAAAGCTTATATTTTATGGGTGCTGCCTTTTTGCAAAAACTGAGTTCATTCAGTTTTGAATTGATTGTCACTTTTTTTTCATTATTTTCACTATGCATTATTCATGGCTATTCCATTACATAGACTTAAGTGGGATGGAAAGGGTTTTTCTTACTTCAGCTGTGGGTCATCCATGGTCGTTGAATTTTCCTTACCTTTTAATTAGCTAAGAGGAAGAAATAAAACATTACAATGCTCTACGCTCAATATACTCTTAACATATCTTGTAACAGGTCAGCCAAGTTTTCACAAACCACTTCCTCAGTTTCTCATTGTCTTTCTATAATAACCTCGACTACAAAGTAGTGTACAATTATTCAATTTCACTGCTTTTAAACAAACAAGGCAACAAATATTTCTATTGATATCTTACTTTGTTTTTTCTCCTTTTGTAAAGTCAGATTGAAGGTAGGTGTGGCATGCAATTGTATCTTATGAATATCTAGGTCAAGTTCGATAATGACAATTTTTACTACAGTTGTGCCCCTTTTTATACCTCAAAATTGTTAAATATTTGGTTTCCAGACGATAACTTGGGAACAAATAGTCAGATTGAAACTAGGTTGGGTATCTAAGTGTATCTCATGAATATCTAGGTCAAGTTCGATAGCGATCGTTTTTCGACAAATCTAACCAGAGTTATTCCCCTTTCTTACTTCAAAATGGTCCTTGGGTGGTCCCCTTTCAGAATTATTTAAGTGAGGTGAGTGATACAGGCTCACCTGAACTTTTAGTTTATAGTAGTTTCAAAATTTAATCTTACCATATAACCTTGGCGTCGGGGGACCAGTGGCCAACGGCCTTTTATTTTCTTATAATACTGTTATATTAATTTATTTAATTTCAATAGTAAATGAACAACGGCATTAATATAATTGGACAATTATTGAACAAGATTATAAATAGCATGCATATACATTGTGAATATAAAAGTAGAAAAATAAAACATGCACATACATATGATATTTTTCATTAAGGCTATAAATACATGTTAAATAATGCATGCATCCTTTGTATTACTGATTATGTACAGGAACGTCATATGATAACCAAAATTCCAGAATGACATACAATAATAAATATAAAAAGAAATATATAAATTATTTATATTTCATTTTTTTTACTGACCAAAGAAAATTTAGTTGAAGAAGTGAAACAATAAAAAAAACAATGTTTTATTTCCAGTCAGGCTATTGTTTTGGCAATAAATAATAAGAAATTATAGGTACATGTACATAGAGCTATGCTAGAATTACAAAAAATGTACTATCAAAATGACATGTAATTGTCAAATTTAAAATGAGTCTCACCTCAACATGCAGTAATATTGAAATGTAAGAAAAAATATGGGCAAGTTTGCCTCCCTCTCCCAGTCACATCTTTATCATCCACATTCCATCATTAATTATATATAGTCACAAAGATAAGAGGAATTGTATTTGGTTGACAAGAATTTATATATTCATTAATAAGGAGAGGTACTGTATTGTATTTGAATATTTGCTGACATCAATCGTATATTTTATGCTCGCAAATGGAGTTTAAACAGATATTTGTAACTATCCATAGTTTGATCTCAGCAAATAATAAAAAACTAGTTATTTCAATTATAATGTTGTCTAAAATATTAATAACCGATTTTATTAAAGGTTATCATTATCTGACTGCATCAATCGTGTAATTGATGCCTTGAAATATTGAATGAATGTCCTCCAATCAAATTCAATGTTACAGTGTTGCATTAGAATATATTATCCTGCAATGACAGCATTTACCGACCAATATAGCCTGCCCAATGTTTTTTGATATTGGTCAGTTATAAATAGAATAAAATTTTATATTTGACAAACTCATCGGGGCACATTGGGGGATATTGTTTTCAAATACATACACAAAATTATTTCAAAAACTTTTATCATCGTCCAGTAAACGTTTATTTACGATGTAAAATTGCAGGATAAATACAATACATGTGCACTGTCGAAGCATATAGTTAAATATGTGTATTCGGCGCGAAACGTGGGAAAAGGCTCGGCAAAGCCTCGCCTTTTCCCCCCGTTTCTAAGCCTCATACACATATTACCTGTATGCTTCGACAGTGCACAAGTATTGTATATTTATTACTCCATACATTTAATATTCCTAAAAAAAAAAATAAGCATAGGAAAACCACCTGAGGGCGTTAGCCCGAAGGTGTTTTCCTATTTATCCCATATGACACAAAAACATCATAAATGGGTTCCTTATAATATTTAAGGGGGACACGCCTGACAGATTTGACCTTTATGCAAGCATTCCAAAGATAAATCCAGATATCGGATTACAAAACATAACATGGGATAATACTAATTAATACATGCTATTATATATATATATATATATATATAAATTCCTTATTTTTAATTTTACATTTTTCTGCTTCTCATTCCTGCGTTTTTCTTTTCGATGGCCATTCCTGTCTATACCCTAGTGGCTCCTTCCTACCACTACAAAAGGAATTCCATCACAGGGAATTATTGGAACAGAATCTGGTTGAGGATCTCGAAACCGTACCTTCTTGACTAGAACAGACAAATCTATAAAACCAAATAAAAAAGATGTCACAGATGACACGTTTTATTTGTGTAAATTATAATGTGACTATTCGGAAGAAACAGCAATAAAAATCCTTCGACCTTTTAGTCAAAGGGTACAATATTAATGTATATGTAGAAGTGTTATTTGAACACCCACTATCCATGTTCGGGGGGGTCAAGCAACCTGGATAATTTTGCCTATGCAACTACAAAAGGATGGTGTATACTTCAGACTACACTGCTTTTTTTGAAGATGACACAATAAATGTTCATTGGCAATTCGTTAATCTTAATAATCATCTTCTTCTGTAAGTGTACGACTCATACTTAAGTATATTCAACCACACTGATGTGACACAATACAACTGCCTCACTCTCTATGTACAAATAACATGTCCAGTATGTACAATTAAAAACGGAAGGAGTCTGTGGTGCTGGCCAGCGCCTGTTGGAAACCCTCCAGGGATGTAAAGGTATTTATATAAGTATTTAAAGATGTTTGACCAGCCCTGGGCTAGTAGATTCCCTTCTGGTGCTAGTAATGGAATACTTGTGGAAAGCCCTGGATGTTACTCGTTATATCTGGATGTGCACGCTCTAGCTATACAGTATACCTTTTCCATCATTTCCGAAATTTATGTCCTTTTTAACTACTCTGAACGAACTTGGAATTATTCTCAATTTCATAGTTCTGTATGATTTCGTGTACCTCGGATACTGATTTAGCTGAAATTTCTGTCATCTTTCCGTATTCTTTGTTTTTTTTTTATCAAATGGATAAATCTACCGATCTATTTTGTTTTTCCTGCCGACAGAAAACAAAATAAATCTCAAATATTAGAGAGTTCCACAAAACTAATGAAATAAATCAAATACGGTATAAATTTCCGGATCTGGCTAACCGCCATCGGATCTATGGTCCACCGTTTGTCATCACAAGTACAATAAAACGCTGGAAATTGTTAGAAACTCCAATTTCTTCTTCATATCTACTGTCATTTTTTCTTTTCTTATTTGGAATCCGTTGATTTAAAGGATCTGATGTAGCCATGGTGCCATGCATAAGAGTTCACCATCCTTGTTCCCCACCCACCACGGAGTGCCGACACGGGCGATACTGGAATTCTGAGGATCTCCGTCAGAAAGTATCAGAGATTCCAAGGATGGTATACTCGAATAGAAGAATTTCATTGAGAACGCAAGCTTCGTACCAGGGCTGGTTCCCCGATTAAACAACCGTTTGAAAGATCAACTACTCGATTGACCCATTAGCCACCGCTTTCTTTAACGATCCCTTCTTTTGATTATTTAGAGCAAATTGTTATAATTGTTCTATTTGAGTTGAACAGTGTTAAGAGTATTTGAGTTGAACAGTGTTAAGAGGATCAGTCAAAGGGCTTGACGTGACCAGCCGATTGATCGAATCGGGTCCATTCAACCTTCCGTCTAGGTGAAGTAAGGGCCAATGAGGTGTGTTTCAACCACCAGGATCCCGTCCTCCACCATCACGGGTTGCAACACACGGCAAACGTGTCGCCTCATTTAGTCTGCCTTCTACGACAAGCAAGAGGGTGCTGTGGGCCTATTCGTAGTACCCCGGACCCACACAGGGCTGTTCATGCGTGTAACATTGACAGAAATGTAAATAGGCTGTACGTCAATGATACATACAATGACCATAAGATGAAACTGGTGTGGTAAATGGTAAACTTTGGAGTAAATAATATTATTTTTATACAATAATATCAAATTAATCACTTGGATTCTCAAATGTAATATAAAATTCTGACGAACAAAATAATACCTTTGCATTTAACATAAAATGGCTTGACACGAAATATTGTCACCAATGTTACTAACAAGTGTTAAAGGACAAATTAAACATGAAAATGTTAAAAATGTGTTTATTGGGTAAAAACAAACAAAATAATTAATAAGCTCTATATGGTAGGCTGAGCCTTTAATAGTTTATTAACACCATCAAATTGGTGTATGCATGTAACACTGATCGGAACATGTAAAGTTAATTGACTATGTCAATGTTACATACACAATTTCTTTCTGAAAATAAAAAGTTTAAAAGTAAACTGGGTTTACTTATAATATTTTTTTCATTAGTATCACAATAATAATTTGGAATCTTAAAGGTTATGTTAACTGTTGACTTTGACAAAGTAAAATCTTCGCATGTAACAAAGTCCGACACGAAAAATTGCTGTCCAAATGAAGTTGGAAGAAATTGTGTGAAAACAATATTTCAGATGTTTTTCATTGAAAAATCTTAAATAAAATCAATATAAAGCTCTTATCGGAGTTTTGGAAAGCAGTCTGTTGTAATTATTATAATTCTGGTTCATGTATGTAACATTGACCAGAACACCAACAAAAATGTATGATCATCTATAAAATAAATAAAATGTAAATTATGACATGTTGTTTTATCATTTATTATATATCCTGGTATTGCATAATACTAATGATTTTACGAGCTGTATTAACAATACTGGAATATGATTTTATACCAGTTTTGTATTATTTTTGTAAAAAATTACAATACTGGAATAATTTGTTATGTTAGTATTGTCAACAATACCAGTATTGTGATCGCCAAGTACAGGAGAAGCCTGATTCTCAACGATGTCAACCCATCTGAATAACACATGGTGTCAGATGTAAGCAGGAACGTTTGTAAAACAAAATGGCAAAGTTTAATCCGCCAACGAACTTTTAACTTTTCCAATCCAAGCGAATGGCCGGACTGGAGACAGCGATTTACGAGATACAGGATTGCAACAAAATTGCACAAAGATGACGACGACATTCAAGTGAATTCACTCATTTATGCAATATGCAAAGAAGCCGAACACATTTTTAAGTCACTCGCATTTGCTGAAGCAGAAGATGAAGAGAAATATGACAAGGTGGTGAAAAAAATGGACAAATATTTTGTTCCGAAAAGAAACATCATTCACGAGAGGACACGAATCAAAGAAAGGAAACAATTCCAGAGTGAAAGTACTGAATCATTTATCAGGAATCTCTACGAAATGTCGGGAACATTGTGATTTTAAAGACAAGTGTGATCAAATTCGTAATCAGATAGTTATCGGATTGAAGGCCAAGTCTGTGTCCGGGAGGCTTTAACTCGAGAGTAAGTTGACACTTTACCAAGCAATTCAAACAGCTAGACAAGCTGAATGGTCAAAACTCAAATACACGATCAAGCAGTACAAAACATTGATGCCGTGCACAGACATACTTGAAAGCCAAAACCGCCAAATCAGAAACAATAAGGTGGGAAAAGACATTCGAATACAAGCAGTCAGATGAAACAGTGCACTCGATGCAATAGAAAGCATGGGCAATATGCCAATTGTCCCGCAATTGGTCAACAATGCCGCTCATGTCACAAGATGGATCACTTTGAGATTTGCTGTAGATCGAGGAAGAAATTGAGAGAAGTAGTATACCATGCACAGGACGATTATGATTTCCCAACAGAACAGTGTGAGACAGAACTGTGTGCTAGTGGTTCAGACAATTTCTATTTGGGCTCAATAAATTATGTGAATCAGGGGGGAGAACTTTGGTGGATCACTTTGAAGGCTTGTGAACACCCAGGAGAAACTACAGCAGCCAGTACAGGGACATAACTGTCACCCTTAAAGAAAGACATCCGCTGGTATGTACAATTAAGATTTCAGAGCGATGCACAATGTATGTCTACCGTCATTGAGATTTGAAAAAAGAAATGAATAAAATATCGTTTTTATCTGGACAACGTGAAATGAAAATTTGCAGAATTACAATTTCCTTACAATTTGGGAATTGATGTTTCTTTTAACCATTTTCTGTTTAAAATGTCTATATCCAGTCAGGAATATGACGGTTGTCCCTCAGTTGTTCGAGGGTGAACGTTCTCTTGGAATTGCCTTACGTTTATATGGACTTACCACTCTGATCATGTTCGAAATTTTGTTGTCACATTTATTTAATGTTCCCTAACTCATCAAGTATTTAAATTGAATTTACTCTTGCCCACGGTTGATGTTTTGTTTATAAAAATACAAGAAAACCCGATTATGTTTCAAGTGATGAGAAGTTCAAAAATAGTGACACAGATCTATCTGGTAAGTAAATTAAATAATAAATACACAATATACATTTTGAGGTATACTTGATCAAAGTAATTAAATTTCAAGATTAAGAAATGATAAGTTGATTTGAAGAACAAACCTAATGAGTTCTATCTTACCTCTTGATAAGCAATTCACCAATGCACTGTACCCTTTTGACATTGACCGAGGTTCGATATACCATCAAAACTGGTTCAACACATCATTTCTTTCTCACATTTAAGTATTGAAATTTGATTTACAGTTGAGGAAGACGATGGACTTCAAAATACCCTCGAGTCTGGCACGTCTAAGGGGAAACAGCAAGACTGTCAAAAGAAAGGCGGAGAAAATGGTATCTAAGAAGAATTTAAAAAAAAATGAAACGTTAAAATGTACAATCAACTTTTGAAAGTAATCTTGCCAAAGGCGCATAAACTATTTGGATCATCTTCATCCTCTGATTATGATTAAACAAATAAATATGATAACTGTATTTGTATTTTGGTTTCGGTCTCGGCTTATGGTGAAAATGTCTAGTGCAGATCAAAGGAAAGGCAGTAAATCAGAACTTTTAACAAGACTGATAGGTAGCCATTTTCCTAGTTACATTCCGAATAAACCAGGATCAAAACGGTCAAGGCCGTAGAGGGACTGTAAGGCTTGTAATGCGACAAAAGCTCAGCGTGTAGGTTTCATAAGAAAACAAACAACTTTTGTTGTAAACAGTGTGGTGTATTTCTGTGTGTTCCTGCTCTTGGGCAGTCGGAATTCGAGTCGAGTGATGATGAGTGAACTTCAAAATCTTACCTGTAAGTGTATGCTTATACATGTACACATTAAAGTTCAGTTGTTGTTCAAGTTTGTATTTAATATTTTCTTCCATATTTATTACTATATTAATCAGACACAAATATCAAAGAAATAACCTAATCCAAGTTCTGCACATCAGAAATATTTTTCACCTGTATTTACCTGTATTTCTCAATACAAGTCTGCATAATGCAAAACATGGTTCAGTATTTCAGAAACTATCATCTAATTTATTGAATAGCATAAAAACAACACAATATACATAAAAAAAAACATATTTTATTACACCAATTTATCAGTCTACATTTTACCTGTAAATTACATGAAAATACAGGTAAACAAATGACAATTTAAGGTAAATATTGCACATCAAAGTTCGTCTTCTACTGGTCAGTTTTCACATATAGGTTTTTTCTGTATCTTCTAAAATAAAATAAAAATTACAGCAGTTTGAAGAGTACCACCCTGTTTCTATGAAGAAATTATAAAAGAATGCAGCAGAAGCAGCCAGTATGCTTATTTTTTCTGTAGCGTGTTAAAGGTTAAATTAAGAATACACAAGAAGCTTATTTATATGAAATAAGATAGAAAATATCAGGCCGTGGGTTTCTGATTGATAAAACATTTTAATCTCCGATATAAAATTTATTGATTGATTTTTGGTGTTTTAACGCCACTTTCAACAATATTTCAGCTATATCATGGCCATCTGTTTTAGTGGTGGAGGAAGCCGGAGAGAACCACCGACCATGGGCAAGCAACTGGTAAACTTTATCACTCGCGGCTGTGAGTCGAGTGCACCCTTTTTGTAATTTACAAAGCCGGGCGCGAACCCACTCCATATTGGTGATAGGCTTGTATGAGTTATTAGATCCAGCGACCTAACTCATTGAGCCACTCGTGCCCCTTTATATCTGGTAACACTTCAGCTAACTTTTTCTTTCTCTCAGTTATTTCTTTCAATTTCACATCAAACTGATTTCCAAATATACCATCAGAAGTTAAAGGGAAAGCTAAATATAGTATTTGCATATTCTTTCAAGTCACTTAGCCCAGTATCATACATAGTTGCTCTGCGGCGAATCATATGATGAAAAGAACCTGTTCTAGCCATTTGGTCTAAAGTCTTAGTTGATCAGGCAAAAATGTCTAACATTTTGAACAGCACTATTTAAATTTGGTTTATTCGTTTCCAGATTGTCTAACAGATTGTTGTAAATAACAAGTAGTGATAAACCCCATACGTGCGGCTAACTGACCTTGATAAAAACAAGATGGCGACAAGTTGAACTCACCGTTTTGGGGTTAGTGAAAATTTGTCTAAATAACTGTATTATCTATAATGTGATTCCGAAAAAATCGACATGTATGAGTTGTGTGATAAATTATATTTATATTACAACTTCTAGAATGAGGAATTTAATCAGAACTATATAACTGCAAAGGTTGTTCAATTAGATGTATTGTGAATGTGAGTACTGCTCACTGGATATTATTCGCATAAACAAACCGTATGTATCGTAATTGTTTACATAAACTTTTATTCTTGTAAAAAATCAATATGGGTAATCAAAGACATGGTCGTAAATCCAGAGCTGCATCACCCAAGCGTAAGCTGGGAGAAAGTACTGATCAAAGTGAATTAAGCGACCTTAATGACATATTAGAAAATATCTAAAAAAAATTATAATAAAGTTGAATCAGCGGTAAATGTTATTCTTAAACATGAGGCTCTGCGCCACTTGATAACCAAAGCCATCAAATCAGAACTATCATCTGAACTTGTTCCACTTCAAAATCAGATAGATTATCTCAAGATTAAACTAGACGACCAAGAACAATACTCACGAAGAACCAATCTCAAAATCTCTGGGATAAAAGAGCAAGGTCGTGATGAAAATACAGACGATCTAGTTTTAGACGTCATCAACAATCTAATATTAAAACATCAAGGAGTAGCACTTAACTACTCTCAGATAGGGCGCACACATAGAGTAGGACCACCACCAACTACCTCCACAAAAAATCGGCCTCGTGACATCATCATAAGATTTATAAGTTACCGTGATAGAGACCTAGTTTTCAGGAATAAGAAAAACCTTAAATCTTTTAATGAACGCCAATCACCCGACCGTAGGCTTTATGTAAATGAAGCTCTCACACAAAGACAGGCATCTTTGTATAAGAAAACCAGAGATCTCTTCAGGAATAAGAAAATTAAAAACTGTTGGACACATGACGGCAAAATCCTAGTGAAATCGTTAGCTGAAAAGACTGTCCAGATAACAGATGCAAAAGATCTGGAACAATTCTTGAAGATCACGGTGGTACAGGACCCGAATACGTCCTACGTCAAACCCTCGTATAAAGATGCGCTTTCAAACAATTCTGTACTCAATGCGTCGGCTGCTACGTTTGTTTCACACGGCTCTCGTGATAAACTTGTTACGTCGACACCAATGCAGACTACAAATCATAGCAAGAACATCCATTCTTAACTTTATAAACATTATTATTATTATTTAATGTTGTCAACTATGTTATACTTACTCAAATTTATTTTACTGGTAACATATTTAAAATTATCAAGTAAATTCCTTCCCGGATATTACCCGTAACCGGCTGGGTGATTATCACCTTGTTTATTAGTTTTGATCGGAGTCAGTTAAACGTTTTTCATCATATATCAGTAACTAATAATCGTTTGGATGTTATTTTACGTTGGGTAAAATGTTCCATATGATTTTCTGTGTTGACATATCCTCTATAGTTTGTGAAATCCCATGTGTTTGTCAAGTCAAGTCAAGTGCAGTGTTTATTTAACAGATGTAAGTTCACTAGCTCCATCATCAATTATGTAATTTTACTAACATTGATGATGTTTCTAACATCTCGGTATCATATCATGTGTTCCGACATGAGACTTCCCCTATATATGTATATAGTACTACTAGTCATGCATATTTATGTGCATATGTTTCCTAATGTTTTCCTTATGTTTAACTTTGTTTTTTATGTTTGTGTATATTTCTTCTTGGAGCTAAATGTTGTATTCTCTTGCATATTGTCATGTATCATACTTCACCTGAGTCATGTGTGTATTTTCTCATTCCACGTTCTCAAGCCAGTCAAGGGGACACTTAAAATTTTAAATGTGTCATTGTTTATACATTTTGATAATGGATAAAAAAATAACTATTTTAATTTGTCCCCATGTAGTCAATCAAACTATATTATCCTTAACATATTCTTATTTATCAGTTATCTCATTGTTATTACTATTGTGTAACGATATTCACCCTAACCCAGGGCTATTGTCAAATAATTCCAGATGCGAACTACGTAATATTTCCATAGTTAAAATGAATGTCAATTCTCTTCGTAACAAAACAGAGTTGATAAGTACTGAGCTTGGTGATCACGATATTATCTGTATAACTGAATCTAGGTTAAGCAATACTGTAAGTTCGTCTGATGTTACCATTGATAATTTTATAAATCCAGAGGCATTCCGTAAGGATAGGCTAACTGACAGTGGTGGTGGTATACTTATTTATATTCGTAATACGTTACTAGGCAGGCGTAGACTTGATCTAGAAGTACCCGAAGTTGAATCTGTTTGTATAGAAATTTTTGCAGATAATAGAAAATTGTTATTAGTGTGCTTATATAGACCGCCAAATGCAAGAGTGTCATCATGGGATTATATTGATAATTTATTTGATAACTGTGTTGATTCAGGTATAAGTAATTGTATTTTTCTTGGTGATATCAATGTTGACCTTATTACGATCAGCAATAATCACAAGTTTACACGTTCTTGTCAAAGGTTAGGCCTAGAAAATGTGATACATGAACCTACTAGAATTACTAGTTCGTCCTCCACTCTAATTGATCCTATATTGGTCAATAATTATGATATAGTTAGAGATCGCTATGTACTTCCAAACTTTTGTAGTGACCATTGTCCTTCCATTATTGAGATTAATTTTTCTGTTACTAGAGAAAAGTCTCATTTAAAGACAATATGGGATTATGATAATGCAAATTATATTGCCATTAACCAGCACTTGCAAAATACTGACTGGGATATGAAATTTGGAGATTCAGATAATGTTAATATCATAAATGAAGTTATTAACTTAGAGCTTAACTCTGCTATGAATACTTATATTCCAAAAAAGATTATACGTGTTCGACCACGGGATAAACCTTGGATAAATACTGAAATAAAGTGTAAAATTAGAAAAAGGAACCGGGTGCATAAAAAGGCAAAAGTTCGAAATCTAGCAAGTGACTGGGAAAATTTTCGTAGAATACGCAATGAGATAATTGATATGATTAGAGAAGCCAAAAAACATTATATTATAAAATTACAAAATTCATTCATTGATAAGTCTATTCCACCTGGTAAGTGGTGGCGAATTGCATATAGTGTCTCAAAATTTAAAAGTACTAATACTACAAATACTCCTATTAAGGTAAATGGTGATATTTTTTTTCCATCCTGTAGACAAAGCTAATACTATTAATAACTATTTTACATCAGTATCTAACATAGATTCTGAACCTGATCTTCTTCCTGATGTACACCCACTTGCACCTTGTGAGCTGTCTGACATTGTCATTAATGAACAAGAGGTATGTGATCAGTTTCAAATCTTAAATAGTTCTAAGCCGGCCGGTCCTGATAACCTTCCGCCTAAATTTTTAAAAGCTGTTTTCCAGTCATTAATTAAACCACTAACTATTTTATTTCAAAAAAGCTTAAATTTTGGTGTGGTGCCTGGTGACTGGAAACTAGCCAATGTCGCTATTTACAAAGGTAAAGGTGGTAGCGATAGTGTAGCAAATTATAGACCAATATCTGTTACTAATTGTTTTATTAAGATATTAGAAAAAATTATATTCAAACACCTTCACAACTACTTGTTAAGATATAATATACTATCGGATGATCAGTCTGGATTTAGACATAGAGATTCCACTATAAACCAGTTATTGGTAATTTATGATGTCATTATGAAAAATTTAGATATTGGCAAAGATGTTAGGTTTATTTTTTGTGACATATTAAAAGCGTTTGATCGTGTCTGGCATCGTGGTCTATTGTACAAACTTAGAAAATATGGAATTAAGGGTAACTTATTGACTTGGTTTGGTAGTTATCTTTCTGACCGTAAGCAGCGAGTCTGCATGAATGGATACTACTCTACTTGGAATTCCATTAATGCTGGAGTTCCGCAAGTCTCCATACTGGGACCACTTTTATTTTTATTATTTATTAACGATATTGTTGATGTCGTTTCCAATAGCATGAAACTATTTGCTGACGATACATTCCTTTATTGTATTGTTGATGATCAGAATGAAACTGCTCAATCCCTGAATTCTGATTTGAATAGCCTTAGTACTTGGGCATCTGATTGGTGTGTTAATTTCAACGCCTCAAAAACTAAGCCTATGCTGTTTACTAGAAAACATGATGTTAATATTCCCCCTTTATATATGAATGATGATGTCTTAGAAGATGTACTTAAACATAAACATCTTGGTATAAATGTTTGTCCTAATGGTACCTGGAAAGATCATATAGATGAAATGTATAAACAAAAGCTTGCTCTCGTCTTAATATATTGCGCATGATGAAACATAATCTTGATATGAACTCACTAGAAAAGCTTTATTTTGGTTTTATAAGACCTATACTAGAATACGGAAGTGTAGTTTGGGATAATTGCACAAGAGAACAGTCTGATCTTATTGAATCAGTGCAATACGAATCAGCCAGAATTATTACAGGTCTTCGAAAGGGTACCTCAAGGGTTAAGTTGTATGGTGAATTAGGGTGGGACTCCTTGCAAAACAGACGTAAGAAGCAAAAACTTATTCTAATGTTCAAAGCTCTGCAAGGAGAGCTACTCAACTATATAACGAATAATATTATTTCTTATATTAATTTTGAACCTAACTACATGGTTAGAAACCCCAGATTCTTCACCCCTTCCCAATGCCGCACCAAGTCATATAAGGATAGCTTTTTTCCAACTGTTCTGAACTTATGGAACAAACTTGAACATTCAGTCATTGTCTTCATTCAAGATTAAACTTAATGAAGATATTGATAAATCTCCTAGCTTCTACTCTATTGGTTCTCGCAGCTTAAATATTTGGCATTGCCAACTTCGTAATGAAGCAAGCAGTTTAAATCACCACTTGTTTCAGTCTCATCTGTCTGACAGCTCTCAGTGTGCCTGTGGGGATGCAATTGATAATAATTTCCATTATTTTTATGTTTGTCCATTGTTCATAAGACACAGAATACAACTTTTTAATTCTCTAAGAAAGTTTCAAGATGTTTTAAATTTGGATATATTATTGAAAGGCTCACCAATCCTTACTGTAGAGGAGAATACTGAAATACTCAATGCTGTTCACCATTTCATTACTGGTAGTAGAAGATTCACATGACTCAACAAACAAACAAATTTTCCTTTTCTCTGTATTTGGTTATATACCAACATTGAAAAGTCTTCCCATATATAGCTCCAAATCTTAAAATTTTCAGTTTAATTGATAGCTGTAAATCTTTCAATTATTCAGGTCTCCCTTCCCCCTATCCCCTTTACCCAATTTGTACTTGCCTATCTCAATCAATATTTTGTTTAGATATTTCCCCCCTTATTTATTTATTTGTCTCTTCTTCCTCCATCTCTCCCAAAATCCCTTTATTCAATTATAAATATATATACTGAAAAAAAGAGTTAATTCATATTGATATGGTGGACCTCACTTAATTAGTGATTTTGATTTCATAATTTCAGTTTACATGTTGTATATATTGTGTGTTACTAGTAAATGTAAGTTCAAACTATCCATCATGCTATGCCAATTCATCATTATTAATATTATAAATAATAATACATTTGTTTGCTTAAATATAAAGCCATAATTTGACTATTCCAAATTATATCATACCTATTACCAAGAGAAAAAAAAGAAGAAGAGAAGAACAAAAAACTTTTTCTTTTTGTAAGATTCTGCTATTAATATACATGTATTTATGCTTGGTAATTAAGATGAATTGCATGTATGCATGATGGGTAGATTGCTCTATGTCTTATGTAAATTGTTTTCTAATTGTTCCATCTTGTTGTTAGAGAGGATTTGCGCTGGACAAATGCTGATATTTTTTTCTTTAAAGCCATAATATATTTCTTTGTGTAAATACAAAAGCATGTCTTACCAATTAAAGCATAATTACTAAAAAAAACATCATATTTGATAATAGGTGACATTGTCATGATTACTGATCACAAAACAATGAACATTAAATCATCAGACAGTAAAATAAATTGCACACACTCTTACCTGTATAGTTAATTGGGTACAGCAATTATTTCCTTAAAATTATGCATTCAAATTTCAAATATTGTTGATCACATTGCAGTTTGCCTTACAACAACAACCTTTCTAGCAGACAACCAATATGACATTAGTCCACATGTCATCCAGATCTTTTTCAGGTAATTGTCCTCTTATTTTATATGATTTAGTCTTTTACCAATAATTAATATTTTAATAGTGTTGTTTCTATAATAAAAGTTGTTTTCTTTTCCAGAACAGTGAGGAACTTCTACAACAGAATAACAGAAAAAATTATAAAGATATTTCCATTTGATGACACCACTCTGACGGACTTGGCATTCCTCAATTCTGAGAATAGAGTCCATCTATCTTCTGACTGTGGTAAGTAAAATACATAAAATATATTTTAGGTAAAACACATAATGGAAAATTGTTTTCTCTTATGGTAATTTACCAAGTGTTTTCTTTTTTTCGGTTCTGAACATAGCATCAAGATTTCCACAGATACTGGTTTCAGATGAACCAGTGCAAGACAAACTTACAGAGGTATTTCCAGATTTCCAACTGGCATCAGCAGATGAACTCCCATACTGGACTGAAGGGGAAATAGATGTTGGAACTTTTTTGGGGGAAATGTGTGATATAAAGGAGTTATTTTCAAAACAACCTAGATATCCCAATTTGCCTAAGTTAGCCCTGGCATGTGTTGTTCTGCCAAATAGTAATGCAGATAGTGAACGTATTTTCTCGATGCTTAAAAAAAATCAAACTGAACATAGGTCAGAATTTTCAAAATTTTAATACTTTTTGTTTGGAGTTATTGCCCTTTTTTTCATCAATTTTTTTAAATTTTAATACTTTTCGTCTTATATTTCAAAAACTATAAGAGATAAAGGTTAAGTTTAAATTGCCAAATTATGTAGCATGTCTAGATCTACCTACCCTGCAATTTTGAGGTAAATCCCATTACCCATTTCGGAGTTATTGCCCTGTTTTCCATCAAATTTTCAAAATTTTAATACTTTTCGCCCTTTATTTCAAAAACTATAAGAGATAGATGTTAAGTTTTGTAAAATAAATGATGAAAGTTCTTAACGTTAAATTTTGACATGATTATTTGTAAAAATGTGGTTAAAAGTCCACCGAAATGTCAATGATATAAGAGAACAAATAATAATTTTCATAAAGAAGCATATAATCATCCTTTGCACGCACAAATCAATTCATAACTCCGACAGTAAAGGCATAACATATCGAATGTCTTAACCCTGCTTATCCACTTCTCTTGTTGTAAACAACCAATTTTGATCGTATCAATCGGCAGTTGATCAAAATGATACAATGCGGTTGTACGGTGTGGAATTCATTGCTCTAAAAAGAAAAGAACACCTGTACTCAAGTGATCAATACCATCCTAAAGAATCCGGTGCAGTGATCATTAAGTGTCCGTTTCTCAAATGTATTTACATTTTTGTTAAATATAATAGTAGTTATGCAAAATTACACCCGATAGCAAGTTAACACTTTCAAATTATCAATTTTATATCTAAAAAGCGACATTTGAACCAGATGTGTCATTATGCTATTTTGTATCGGTGATAACAACATGCTCAACGACGAATTGTTGGGGAAAAATTTGCGTTTGTTCGTTAAAAGTCAATGAAAACGACAGCTTTAACTTCCCCGCACAAATCACTTGATAAAAAGGATAATTTTAAAGTTCCGTCGTACCGTTCCTTGACAGATTTAGGGAATTTTTAGTTGTAAAACAGAGAAATAATCAGAGCACATACGTCCACTTCTTCGAAATGATCCGTTCCGCGATTCCGAAAGAATCCGTTTCATCCAAAAGAATCGTGGTAGGTGTTGATTCAGAAAAATACCAAAAATTGGCTATTGTAAAGGGTGAACTGGTTTTGCAAGATAAACAAACCAAAAAGATAAATAATATTGAAATGTGGACAGATGCATTTATAGTTTACCAGTCAATATACTAGTATTGTTCAGTTCATTGTGAACATTTGTTAGGTGTGTTAAAGTATATGAACACAATAAGAATGGCAGCAAAACGACGCGGGCCAAATAAATTTGGCTGGAAAAATTACGACGAGCAATTTAGGTCAAAAATAGCGGGTAACCCTTCAGCCAGTTGGGAAGAAATAGATTTGGAATGTTGGCTAATATATGTTTATAACAACACACAAGTTGGTATTCAGCAGAATACAAAGACACAACCTATCTATAAATGCTATGTATTTAATTATGGTGGAAGTTGTAGAAAACCTAACTGCACTTATGGCCATTGCTGCCTTCGCTGTTATGGGGCGCATCCTTTGATCTACTGTAATAAAATGGGGGGGGGGGGGGGTGTACAAGAAATTATTCAGTTTAGGCCTCTCATTCAAAATACAAAGATGCGACCTCCANGGGGGGGGGGGGTGTACAAGAAATTATTCAGTTTAGGCCTCTCATTCAAAATACAAAGATGCGACCTCCAATGAGGGGACAATTAAGCAGCATTCAGCAATTCAATTACAAGTTACCATACAGCCCGAGACAGAGCTTTAATGAAGCAGTTATGGTTCAAAGGAAATACGCCAATTAAAAAATATATTTTGACATTTATCCAGAGATGATGCAATTTTGTTATGCAATGGATTTTACTTGCAGTATGCTGGGCCACGAATTTCTGTTATGTCAAGAAACTTGGTATCAGCTGAAATTCATAAAACTGAGACTCTTGCCAAGCTTGCAAAAGAAGTTTTTTGGGACTATTTGATAAAAAACCGGATAATGGTTGGCGACTTATTACACACTTGTCCTCGCCAAATCAATTTAGTGTAAATGATTTTATTGACCCAGCATTATGCAAAGTAAAGTACACATCATTTGATAAAGTAGTTAATATGATTTCTGAACTTGGGGAATCGGCCAAAATAGCAAAATCTGATATAAGTCAAACATTTAGTCAACCCTGCAGACTTTGATCTTCTTGGCATAAAAATTAATGATAAATACTATATAGATAAGTGTCTTCCGATGGGCTGTTCTATAAGTTGTAGTCTATTCAAAAAGTTTGCCACATTTCTTCAATGGGTAGTACAAACAAAGTGTGGTTTGAATACTCTGGACCACTACTTAGAGATGATTTTTTGTTTGCAGGAAGTGCATTGTCAAATGATTGCACTGTTTTAATAACCACCGGTTTTGAAGTGTCAAATGAAATAGGAATATCTATTGCTAAAGATAAAACCATAGGTCCTACAACAGTTCTCACGTTTCTAGGTTTAGAAATCAATACAGTTTTAATGTTCGTCAGAATTCCAGCTATCAAACTAGAAAAGCTGAAATTGGAAATATTAAATTTGCTGAAAATGAATAAAATTTAATTGAGGAACTTTGAGTTTTTAATTGGCCAAATGTTTTTCTGTGCTAGTGCAATTCCATCGGCAGGAGCCTTCTTAAGAAGGTTTTATGATTTACTTCTTTATAAAACAATCAGATTATACATACAAATGAAAGAAACATTAAAAAGGTAAAACCATATAATGAGAACTATTGATATCAAACTACATATTTGTATACAAATTAATATCTTTTAAAAATTTCACAATTGTGTCGACCGCGGCATTTGTAAATAAATCATATATGATTGATTTTTGGTGTTTTAACGCCACTTTCAACAATATTTCAGTTATATCATGGCGACCAGTTTTAGTAGTGGAGGAAGCCGGAGTACCCGGAGAGAACCACTGACCATGGGTAAGCAACTGGTAAACTTTATCACTTGCGGCTGAGTCGAGTGCACCCTTTTTTTGTAATTTACAAAGCCGGGCGCGAACCCACGCCGTATTAATGATAGGCTTGTATGAGCTGTTAGATCCAACGTCATAACTCATTGAGCCACCCGGTTATTGACATTGTAGAATGTTTGCCGAACATCGGTAAATTCTACGCAGTCTATCAAAATATGCCTAAGCAAAAAATTAGAATTACACGGAATACATTCCGGTCGTTCCTCATTATTTATTAAATAACTATGAGTAAGTCTACTATGACCTATGCGACATCTGGTCAAGACTACCTGTTCCTTCCGATTTTGACCGTAAGACAAGGATTCTTGCCAACTAGGGAATGTATTTCGTGTAATTTGTTATGAAATTGCTGGTCCCAGCTATCTTGCCAACGTTTTAAAATATATTTCAATATAAAAGGTTTAAAATCTGAATAAGGAATAGAACAATTGGATACAGGATCATCCAATGCATTCCTGGCTTCCTGGTCAACGACTGTACAGGAGATCCCAGAATTCAGATGCACCGGACTTTAATGAAAAGCAGAGTTATCTAACTTTGATTACATGATACTTGAGAAAACATCGATTTTCACAAGACAGTACACTTTTCCAAGATAAATCCTAAAAATTACATTATACTAAGTTTTTGGAGGTATTCTTGTGTCTTCTTGGGTGAATAAACGGACACCGTTTTCATTACAAAATGACCATAATACGTCGCAAGAACAAACCTATTTTAATGAATGTCGTAATAGTAGTTGCCTAATATTTTCCCACATGCAAGAATCACTGTCATATTTTAAAATTTATTTACAATGATAATTGAATTAATCTAGGGGAATATCAGCTTTGAACAATGTTAACGTTCACATTAAGATATAAATATGTCCTGCAAAGTTATTCTGTCATTGCACATTGATAACTCAAATGTACTCAATACTCAGTTTATACAAACACCAAACATCAATATGCCTTATTATATGGTAATTATAGGATCGTAGTTGCAGCCTACATACAACTAGCAAAAGATGTGGCAACATTAGGGACATAATGCACATTTATGCTCTTAGCGCTGTATTGAAGCTACCTATAAGATCATATTATCCACCGCAGTTTAACGCCGAATTTGTTTCTGAACCTTACTCCCGTAAAGTTTGTGACCGAGGTGGAAATTTGTCCGAATTACCAGCATGTACTCTTGTGTGGACTTCTGCTTCAGACCAATTTCTAAGGTCTAGCTTAGAATTTGCTCCGAACCATTTCGTTCCGCTTATGAAGAGAAACGCACAACCCGAATCAATGCCATAGATTATAACCATAGATGACGATAGCGCTACAACCGATCATGAACTCTCATTCTGTGCTTATTCCAATGACAATGCCTAAGACAGTACGAGTACCGATCAAGCTTCTAGTGACACTTTACAGCCATTTGTTTAAAATTTGCATAGGCGAAGAATGTAAAAAGAGGTATTTACTTGGTTGAAACACATCTTGACTTAAAATCACGGTCAGTGGTGAAAATTGACATCTGTGGCGAATGTGCGGATACTGGACGAACGCAGGCATACACGCGAAAAACGCAAAGGTGACGAAGTTTTATGCCTTGGGGATAACCCTAACCCTTGTTTATAAATGATTAGTAATTAACGCCAACTTGATTTTTTTGCTTAACCACAACCAAAATCGACGAAATAATATTACTACTGACGAGACTAACAAATATTTTTTCTCTCTCCAAAAAGTATTCTTCAAGGTTATCGTCTTCTAACATAATACCAACACATTACGAGAGAGTTGTGAATAATAAATTCTGTATCTGTATATGTTACGTTGTAGTATCCAATTCTGGCTTTTATACAACGGTAGAGAGAGCGCCGACGGTCTTATTGTCGGTGGTTCCTAGGGCGGTCTTAAAAATTGTGGGAGAATGTGGAAATTTAATGTCAGCTGTTTTTGTTAGAAAAGTATGACGAACTTTTTCGGAACGGACGTATGCGTACGGGGCATTTCGTCGCAGGGGATAAACATGATGTTGCAAGCATTCAACCATCAAAGTTAACAAAAATTGATCCAATACAACACATCATACTTTCATACGACATTAAAAATATCAACATTAAAAGAAAATTAAAAGAGACGTTATCCCAATAATCATAAATCTAACAAATACTTACTTTTCAATCATTTTTTGTGCCATGTCTGTTCGTTCTGAAGTCAGGAATGCAAGCGATCTCTTTTAAAGGCTAAAGGGCTTGTCCCACTGTCATAATTTTAAAAATTTATGTTTTCAGTGATTTTTGATTTTGATATTCATTTTCGTACTCAATTTTCATCTCATCTACAAAACGGGGTAACTGAAGACTGCGTATACATCTCGGGAATGTATTGATGAACACTAGATAGACTTTCATTTTTTTTTGTAAATTTTGGACAATACTCTTCGATTCAGCTGATCATTGGGTAGGTGGCATTTTATAATTCAAATAACATATAATCTTTCATGATCATTCATCATATCTTTTTACTCAAATAAGTGATGAATTTGACGCTTTTTTTCTCTGTCAAATATCGTGTAAGCAAAAAAAAAAAGACAAAAATATGATATATAAGATAGAAATCATACTTGTAACAGTACTCTGTAAAAGATATATGTATGATAACAATTGATCTAGAAGGTACTCGTCCGTCCGTTAACACTATCCAGTGTCCTTGAAAGATTGTGTCTAAGTGCATGACGAGCTGAGCAAATGACATTTTGACGGCCTTGTTTTTTTTCCACTTTGAGAGTAAGATATTTTTTAAGTAATTATCGATTTCATAATGGACACTTATTAAAAAAATCATTTTTTATTGCCGCTTGGACAACTTCAAATTATGTGATCCAAGTTTTGTCTTCTGTTGAACTCAGTACGAAATACCATTCGAACACTGAACCAATCTTCTCCCTCCCCTCCCCGTAAAACTTACAAATAATGTAAATACCGGAAATTTTATCCCATCCGATGTTGTGTTTTAAATAGCATAGTGAACCTTAAGGGATAATTCATTTCGTTATTCAAATATTTTTTTAAATAAATACTGAATATCTCATTATATATGTATATATTTTAACTAGTAATGATATATTTTCCTGCTATTTTAAGGCATTTCATCATCCTATATACGACAGATGTGTTTCGTTATTAAAAAAGAACGTATCCCATATTGTACTCCTTGTTCATTCTGTGGGGGGGGGGGGAAACGCATGTGTCGTAATGGCGAAATTCAGCTCTCTAATATTATTTACAGTTATGATGATGATGATGGTTACGCTAGTTCTAGGAACTACATATTTTTGTGGACTTAATTCGACAATCACAATTTTAGAAGAAGATGTAGTTTTGATACGGTTGTACGGGGAATCATGTCATTGCTATGTCGAATTCGAAGGGAATAAACTTGATAAAAAACCAACCGTTTACAATGAAGACCGAAAAGATTGTCATTGGAGTTGTACATACAAGTTATGTGGTAGGTGTTTAAACACACATAATTACAATTTTGACAACATCAAAACAATACACTGTTTGCCAAATCTCAAAGGAAGTAAGGAAGAGCTGAGGACATATAAATTTTCCATGAAATTGAAACAAGTGTCTGTGCAGTTTGCTAACAAATGGGACCTAGATGCAAAAAGTTGATCCATTGGGAGAGGCATCCTGTGTCTCATAGACACATATTTTATTTTTTTTAATATTTAATTTTCATGACAAATTTTTGAAACTTTAGTAATTTTCCCCTATACATTGACATGTATATTCAAACAAATTTCAGTAAATATTCACTAGCCACAGTATACTTTGAAAATATATAGCACAATTAAAATACAACTAAATGGAAATTAACTAAAAGAATTTTTTTTAGATAATAAACAAGAATTTGGTCTAGTTTATAGTAAGCAATCTATTCATATATGTTTTGCAGTTCCTGTAGAATTGACTACAAGTGTACCATTAACCACAAAGAAACCAGAGAAACCATCAGGGCTGGGTTGCTCAAAACGTTGGTTAGTGTTATCCACTGGTTAAATCTAGTTATCCAATGGATAAATTTAACCACCGGTTAATTTTTGTTGCTCAAATTTTATCCAGTGGATAAAATGCCTTAACCAGTGGATAAAGTTAACCCCTCCAATTTGGCCGGATAAATATTTAACCATTGGTTAAATATGGCAAGACGACAGCAAAAAGAAAGAGTGTATCGGCATATTTAGTTGGATTTTGATAATAGAGAATTCCGGGATATATTTAGATTATAGAGACACAGGGCCCGGGTATCTCCATGAGTTAGGTAGTTAGAATACCTAACAACTCATACAAGCCTATCACCAATACAGCGTGAGTTCGCGCCTGCTTTGTAAATTACAAAAAATGATGCACTTGACTCGCATCCGCAAGTAATAAAGTTTACCAGTTACTTGCCCGTGGTCGGTGGTTCTCTCCGGGTACTCTGCCTTCTTCCACCACTAAAACTGGTCACCATGATATAGCTGAAATATTGTTGAAAATGGCGTTAAACACCAAAAATCAAATCATATCAATCTATAGAGCCACAATTGTGCAGACCAACTCTTGGGTCTCATGCCATACCGTAGACATACAATTAAAGCTTGCTCTGAGATATTACATTGCACCAGGAAGTCCGATGAGAGTAATCGGTGATACAATGGGACATCATATTTCAAGTGTCTCGAGAGCAGTAAGAGATGTCTATAATGCTCTGTGTGATATATCTGGACAAAATATCACCTGGCCATCTACAGATTTTCAGAGGAACAGAATTAAAACAGGGTTTTATGACATTGTCCATTTTCCTGGCGTTGTAGGGGCCATTGACTGCACACATGATAGAAATACAGGCACCACCCTTAGACTACGAATACGCCTTTGTTAATAGGAAGGGGTACTATTCTAAAAATGTACAGGGTGTGTTTGATCACACAGGTAATTTGTAATCTTAAGTTATTTAACTCCCCTTTCCGTTCTATACCTATTCCATGAAATATATAGGTCTTCAAATATAATTAACAGGACTGTTAACGTATAAGATAACTGACAACCAACTCCACTTTTTGTGTTCCTGTGGTTTAAATAATGTGATGTTATTTTAGGATTCCACTTTTATTAGAAAATACATTGTAAATTGGATTTTAAAACAAATTAAAGTGTAAATCACCAGAAAATGAAAACTAGCCGAAACAAGATTAAATGCCTAGAAATTGCCACGCCTTCTGCTTAAAAAATAATCAAAATCCGTTTAAAAACGCCTTCAAATTTTTTTCTTTGAAACCATGTACCCTATATAGACGGACAGACAGTAATAAATATCTTAAAATAATAGTTCTTGTTAACTATGCACTTTTTTTATTGGTCTAAATATAATGCTAAGAAATGGCAAGCGCAGCTACATATAGACTTCAGAAACCAATAAAGAGGGATCAATAAATATCCTTAAAGTAGTGAATCTGTATCCCGTATTTGCAAATTTTGAACGGGTGTATATAGTTGGCTAGAAAGGGATGCAACATGCATTCATTATTTTGTTTTATAAAAGTACCTGTGTTTTTTAATAATGAAGAATGAAAATTGATGGTATATCCATGACTGACATATTAATTTCTTGGAAAGTACAGAGAAAATGTAAAAGACTATCCCTTTCCTATTCTGATATGTCTTGAGTGCATCGGTGTGAAGTTCTATGATTTTGTGTGTCACTTCACTTGGAGCTGGCAAAGCTGGACCTTATACTGTCCGATTGAGGCTCTTACTATTTACGTCAGCCTCCAACTTTGCCGTAGAACAGACTTTTCTCCACTTTTCCTTGATTTGCTCTACCGATCTTTTTTTGTCCACCCGCCCTTGCATTCACAGAGTCTGTGATCTCTTTCCACACTTTTGCCTTCTCTGCATTTGTTATAACATTCGTTTGTTTTGACCTAATTATGGTTATGTTTTCTCCACAAGCTCACATAAGCAAACCAAGTCAGCCTAGGAGAAATTTTCACCTACCCGTCTT
>MJUT01037619.1:169318-203155 GCA_002080005.1 Gigantidas platifrons
ATAATTAATTTGAAAAGCCAATTGCAATAACCAAGCAACTGATGGTACAACTTTTATGCAAATATGTTTTGTTATTTACAAATGTGTTTAAAAATGCCACAACAACGTAACAAGAGTTGCAAGTGTTTTGTCATTATGTAAAAGAAAATAAAAGTTATCTCTTTTGTGCCACAACCATTGAACCCGCGATAACTAATTTTTGCAATAACAATTGATTTTTTTTCACATATAAATGTTCAGCCAGAAAACAGTATTACAAGATACGCCATTTTGGCACCGCAATATTTTGAAAAACAAAATATCTTCCTGTTACAATAACCAAGTAACTAAATATAACTGATTTTGACAATTCCACTTTTAGTTTTAAAAAATCATACCAAAGACTATTGTATCTTGTTATACAAAAAATGTTTCTCAGGTATATCTTTAAATGACTACTGTAAGTTAGTATAATACACTATTTACAATGTCTGCAAGTCAAAACAACCTATCCGTTTATGCTAAAACTTGTTCCTTCAAGATTGATTACTCTTTATCAGAGTCTTGATCTTCTTCCTCTATGTCTGGGTCCGCCAGCTTGTCCACGATTTTTGCATTAGCAGAAAGATTCTTATAAAAATCATGGTACTCTGGAGGGATAATCTTAGTTTTGCACAGATTAAGGAGATCTTTCTTCTTTGCCACTGTAATTGCTTGCTTTGACTTATACTTTCTGGGTAGTTCCTGTCCGTCTAGAGTGGATTTCGGTGTTCCATTTTTGTCTAGCTCAATAACCCTCATTGTTTTGAATTCCTCATCAAACGTGTACTTGAACAATATACTTTCTCGTTAATTTTTCGAAAATCTGATCCACTTGATTTTCAACCAATTAACCTTTTCCCCACAGGAATCAACCTTACTGTACTTTAGTGTTGTCTTTTGGAGTTCTTTGAAGTCGTACACATCACTATGCTGTATAGGTACAACATTATAAGGGTTCTTTCGCCTGGCCATTCTTACGACTGTTGTCCACTGGTTTGGGGTATATATTTCTGTGTTTTTCTTCGCAAATTCAATTGCGGAATGCATGCTATCGCATTCCATCTGTGTGTGTCCACTTTCAAGGAACTTATGATCTATGATATCTATATTTGGAAGGTTGACAACAGCATGCATTAATCCAGTGGCAGTAAGCTGATTTATGTTCTGACCAGCACAGGCATCAGAGTAAAGTATAACGTCTTTAATGTTAGCTGTCAGGGACATAAGTTGCAGGTACAAACTTGATGCTATTTCACAGGCCCCACGTTTTGCCTCCACCTCGGACCATAAATAGCAAGTTGCATTATGGCTACCCAAGTTATAGATTGATAGGTTATAACAATTAAGTTTCCTCATATAATAGATTTGGCTCACTAGGGAGCAAGGGGTTTGTAATACTGCTTGTAGATCAAAGGTGGCTTTCTTTTTTTCCTCTCGTGCCCTCATTTTCATTTGTTGGTGTTGATAATATTTCTTTTTTTCCTCTTCCTCTGTTATAGCTGACACAAATACTGCATTGATATTTTTTGGAACGTGGAAAGAGAAGTTATATTCTTCGTTGAATACCTTTCTATAAATGGTTATGCTGGCAAGTTTATCCTCTGGCACTGTTGCTTTATAGTTTTCCAGATAAAGCTGATACATCTTGGGTACATTTAACTCGGCTCCTAAATATTTTCTGTTTGATGATTTTCTGGTGTAATGTCCTTCTACCGCTGGAAATGACTCTATATGATTTCTGACCATTTTAAGGACCTCTTCTTTAGTTTTATTGTGAGGTTTGTGCTTCCCACGTTTGTCTTCGCCAGTAAAAACTCCACCTGATTGGTTTTTCATTGCATTGTCAATATAAGCGTCACCCACATCCAAGGTTTCTTTAAAAAACTTCTTGCAAACAACTGTCTTGGTACCATCTATGTCAAAGAAATATGAGCGATGGATATCTCTTTTCCTCTTTTGTCCTGTTTCCTTGTCAGGTTCTATATATTTTCTGGTCTGCTTTTCATCTATTCTTGAAATTATAAAATCTTTCTTCCGTTCATATGTATCGAGTGACCAAAATAGCTCAAATAATTTCTGTCTGTTTTGTTCTGATATATTCTCACTACATTTGAATTTGCAGCTGCTGCAGTTGACAGACTTTACCATTTTTCCTATTTGAGAAACATACTCTTTCCCTGACATTCTCAGCTTTTTGCGGGTGTTCTTTTTCCACTCATCTGGGGTAGCTTTTCTTTTCCTAAATAACTTCTTTTTAGGGGGTGTCATAAATGTATGAGATTTTCTAGGTGGTGGTCCTCTAGGTCTTCCCACATTTTTCTTTGCTTTAGCAGGAGTTATTGTTTGTGTTTCTGTAGATGGGATTTCATTGCAGCCATCCTCAGCATAGACATAATGTTGGTGTTGTTCTTCAACTATCTTTGCTGGTTGGTAGGTTACATTTGTTCCTATCTGTACACATGCGTCATAATGAGAGGGCATTGAATCATCTTCTGATGTTAAGTAACATAGGTATATTGGTGTTGATTGTTCAGGTTCACATAATGTTGGTGCTATATCTACAACTGGTCTCTGTGTAAGACTAGTAAATATTTTGATTCTCTTCTTACTCCAGTTTGAAAGTGCCAGTGGTAAAAGATCTGCTGCTCTATTTGTCCATCTTTCATTACCTTTGAGTTCTTCAACTTCAGTTCGAAAATCTATCCAATTTATATCGTCTTCAAAGGATTCGTTGATGTCGTCAGTAGAAAAAAAATTGACATATTCATGCGCATGATCTATTATATGTCCACACAATATCTGTCGTAATTCATTTTCATCTTTGATGTAGGGTACATGTAGAAGTGCTGCTTTAAAAAAGCAATTTCCATCTGGCGGTACTTCTTTCCGAGCAAGTGCATTTGCATGAAGCAAGTTATCTAGCTTTTCTTCATAGTTTTGTCGTTCTATCTGTAGAATGTCTGCCTCTTGTTCACTGATTTCTTTAACTGAACATAATATTCTAGCTTCAGTTGACATTCTGACATCAGTAACATTTGACACAGCAGGTGAAATATTACTTGAACTACTATCTTGTTGTGGTGTTGGAAAGTTCAAAGTATTTAGGATGTCTTCATGGACATTGACACTTTCAGTTGCAACAGTTTCTCTGCTGATTGATTTGTGTATTTCAAGAGTCATCTGCGAACAGTGTTTCATTGAAGGTGTCTTTTTTTTTTTTTTTTTGTGTTAAGGAGTCTTCCTTAATGGACTTATTTTTCTTCCCTCCAAGCTTTGGTAGTTCTTTCTTCCATTTCTTAGTACGTATTTTCCTCCTGATGGGTATTTTCCAGCTGGAATCTTCAGTGTCAGTGCTGGTATCGTCACCTGTCGACAGAGCAGAGGATAAGTTTGAATCAGATGAATTAAAATCTGCTTCATTTGGTTTATAGGAATCTTCACTGTCAACTATGGACTCCGATTCATCACTTTTTTCTTCATTTATATTCTTTTCAACACCTTTAAGTCGAGATAATGGGATATTGTCATCACTACTCTCGTCGTCAAATGTGTCTTTTGTAAAGAAAGATATACGTCTTTTCTGGCTTTGTATGTTTTCATCCCTTGGAGTATTTTCCCCATCCTGGATGACATCTTGTATGGTTTCATCCCCTGTGGTATTTTCCTCTCCCTGATTGTCATCTTGTAGGTTTTCATCATCTGGGGTATTTTCCTCTCCCTGATTGTCATCTTGTATGTTTTCATCACCTGGGGTATTTTCCCCTCTCTGATTGTCATCTTGTAGGTTTTCATCACCTGGAGTCTTTTCCTCTCCCTGATTGTCATCTTGTAGGTTTTCATCACCTGGGGTATTTTCCCCTCCCTGGTTATCCTCTTGTAGGTTTTCATCACCTGGGGTATTTTCCTCTCCGTGATTGTCATCTTGTATGATTTCATCACCTGGGGTATTTTCCCCTCCCTGATTGTCATCTTGTATGTTTTCGTCACCTGGGGTATTTTCCTCTCCCTGGTAGTCATCGTGTATGTTTTCATTCCCTGGGGAAGTTTCCTCTCCCAGGTTGTCATCTTGCATACTTTCTTCATCTGAGGTATTTTCCCCTCCCTGGTTATCCTCTTGCATGTTTTCATCACCTGAGGTATTTTCCTCTCCCTGGTTGTCATCGTCTGATGTTGCATATGTGTTATTCATGTTATTGAGATTAGGATTTGAAAAGACCTGGCCTTCATGTGTTATACTTGCCTGACCTTCTCGATGAATGATTTGGTCATCTGTGTTGATCGCATTTAGCCATTCGTCGTCGGATGACCATTCTTCCATTGCCATTCTGGAATAATAATAAAAAATCATTGCTAATTAATGCCTTCTTATGTAAATGCTACTCGATATTAATTTTAATGCTGGATATGTCTTGAAATCATACTGAAATCTTACATATATAAACATATATATCTTTCATATTAAAGATGCAAGATGTAAAAGCATGATGTGCTATAAAGCCTATTGAGATCTTTGACCTCGTTTTTTATCTCTTGTGATTTGAAAGAATGGAAATATTCTATACCAATAATCTGAGCATTACCTTGTTGGTTTAGGTCTGTTATAGGATATCTTCCTTCAGTAATACAACTCAGCTAAATCTGCATAAAAAGAAACTTTTTTTATTAAAAAGATTAACTCATAATGATAAACATGATAAATATGCAGTTCAATAGCAACATTTCTTTCAGTTATTAAGATGACAAAAGCATTATATGAACTCGCTTTATATCAGATAACATGTCTATGGAAATTATTATTATTTACTTTTATTTACAGTATTTATATAGCGCATTATCTAATTAAAAATTACTCTAAGCGCTTCAGAAAATACCTCAGATGATATATCATATCATATCATTTTGGGTTTCAAGTATAAGCAATGTTATTAACTTTATGCAATGTATATATATGAAAAGTAATTATTTTTCAGGCAATTTTTCTGTACTTACCAAAATATTTCTTTTTAGCAATCTTGTTCTTTCTTCTTCACAAATAAATTCCATCCTTTAGAAATTGTTTATAACATTTAATATAACATTTTACACTTTAGTTACTATGTTTCAGCTGAAATGTGAACTTTTATTTACACAAGTCTACATGACTCCAGAGCGTATCAGAATTTATGTGTTTTTTGACATTGCATGCCTTGATTATATTCCACAGCTGCAACCATTTATATGTAGTTATAGTGGATGATGCAAGCTAAAAATAGATTAAAAATTTATCTGTCACAGAGCCACAAACAATTATCCTCATATAATATGTTATGGCACATTCTTATTATAATTAGATACAGATATTATGTTTTCCACAATGCATTATCATTAGATACTAGGTTATGGCACACAAAACTTTCTATCATTATTTTGAAATATATTTTTTTCAAAAACAGATTATCTCCTGGTAATTGATTGATGCATACTGCATACAAATTTAATATTTTTCTTTAAAATTGCACAATGTATTAACTTAAGATATGTGTTTGTTGCCTTCCTCTCATTGATCTTAATTAGCTATTTGATTGATACTTTTGCAAATAAAAACCTTTTTGGTGCATCAATTGTTCTATAATTTTGTGGGATAATAATGCTTGCTATAACAAGCATGCTAAAAGGAAAATCCTAATTTCAGAAAAATATTGTTACTTTGTTGTGGCAATAACCCATCGGTATTTTGATTTGGGGAGTTTCCTGCACCATTATCATCATCCTAGTCTCATTATTTATTGCCTACCACAAATGTAGAAGTTGGAACCAACCAAATATTCCTGACCCACCTGAAGCATTCCCCTTGCTTGACATTTTACCATCTGAGTCATATCATTCGCAAGTTTCATCTGATCCAATTGACATAAGTCTTGATATGACCACTTCATCAGTTGATGATATATCGCCTGATCCTGTTGCTAACTTAATAATTCAGAATTCATCACCTGATCAGACACACTCGGAGTCTGATGCTGGTTTAACCGAAATTAAGACACCTCCTATATCATTACACACACCAACTGTTTCACCTGTGCTATCATTTCATACATCATCTGCACAGAGCTCTCCAGTTACAAGTAGAACGAGAAGCGTTAATGATATATCCCCTGATCCTGTTGCTAACTTAATAATTCAGAATTCATCACCTGACCAAACACACTCGGAGTCTGATGTTGGTTTAACCGAAATGAACACACCTCCTCTATCATTACACACACCAATTGTTTCACCTGTGCTATCATTTCATACGTCATCTGCACAGAGCTCGCCAATTGCAAGCAGAACGAGAATCAATACTGCAAAACGGAAACAGTCATTTGAGAAAATGTAGCATTGCATAAAATGTTATAAAAAAACAATCTTTGGAATGTCATGTAGATTAATCATAAATGTAGACTGCTAGTAGATATATGTTGTTTGGGCAAAGTGTTATGACAAAATTTTGAAAAGTCATATGTACATCTTTAATATAACTTGGATTGGATTTTTTGTAAAATTGAGGCTCCCATGAGTTTGGCATGGTTCATTAGGTTAAGAGGCTCCAAGTGATATGACCCAACAGGGATGACATATATCTGTGTTAACAGCTTGTTTTTCCTTGATAAGTAAACTACTTTTTTATTGGTTGAGAACTTCTGATGTAAATATTTAGTTAAATATGCATGTTTCAAAAAGATTTTATAACAGACCATACCTAATTTATATTCTCTCAATATAAACTTATCAACCTCTTGAATATTTCAACATAATGATATTATATGGATTGAACAGTCATCAAAATTTGATTAAAGAACAAATTCTTGTTTAACATAAAACAAAAGTATGTTATCACATATTATTTGATATTTCTATTTTTATAGTCTGCAGAGAAAATTATTTGTATAATTTATACAGTAGTGAGTGGTGCAAATATTTGTTATTTGTTCTTTTTTTTTCTTTTTTTTTGTTCATTTATTTGTGTTGATTTTACCAATCATTGGAGATTTCATGTAGATATGTTATGTATGTTAACTATACAGGGAGTACATTTTTTTATGCTCAGATATTGTTGATTGTGCATGTTAACTTTTCAGGGAGTAAATTTTTTTATGCTCATCTCATTCCAAAAAAAAAATGTTTTCAAAATACTCATTCCAAACTTTTAGTTCATAGATATCCGACAGGTTGAATCATTTATCTGTATTAATTTTAAAAATTAATTGTGATATGATTTTTTTTACATTAGTTTTTTGTCCTAAACTGTAATTCTTGCATCAATATTTGACCCTTTTAAATTTTACATCAATGTTTGGTCTTTTTAAATTGAACATTATCATTTGATACAATTCTCTGAAAAAAATATGTCATTGTTTAGGAATTTTAAATATTAGTAAATGTTGATTTTTTTCTATCAATCTATACATATAAAAATGGTAAAGAAATAATAAGTGCCTTTTATTTTTCACTTTTATAACCAAAGTGTTGGAGATTTATAATTTTTTTGTATTAAAATTCAAAGTGCCAAACCATTGAAGGTTATTTTATTATACAATTGTTGTAAATTTCTAGTTTATTTTACTGTCCTCTGCACTGTGGAAAAATTGTGTCTTTTAGTTAGTTAGTTAATGGTGGCTTAATGTCCTACATGACAATATTTCAGACAATGATCAGAACAATGTGCCTTTTAGTAATCAGTTTGTCATTCTGTCTCTAAAGGGCTATTTTATCATACAAATATCTTTGTTGACACACTAAATAAATAGTCATAGGTGGTCCAATAACATTGTGATGATACAGATCGGTGTTTATTACAGATTGTGATAAGTACTTGAAAGGTTTTCATTGAATCTTGTTATCAATGGTGATAAATTTAGACAAGACTTCTATTGAACAAAAGTTGTTTTTCTAAAAGATTTACAATAGTTTAATTTGATAACATTGTCATACTAGTAATTATATCAATGGTATCCCTTCTTGATATAGTATTCACTTGTACGATAATTAATTATTAGGGTATCCCTTTAAATTAATATTGCATTTTATTAAATAATATGATTAATACAGCCCTAATACGTATAAATCAGCCTGTATCATACAGTAGCTCTGCCCAGCTTAATATCTATACAGCTTTTCGGCCCCGGGCCAATACAGCTTTGGTCCGTATTGGCCCGGGACCGAAAAAGCTGTATAGGTTCCGGTTTGCAATCTTACTTCCGTCCCGACATTACGTTCGCATACTACAATTCTTCATGACGTAATTATTACAAACATGTCGTCTGACAAGGCTGTCGTTGACAGTGAGCCTGTGGCTTTCACAAATGAAGAAGCCAAACAAATCTTGCATCAATTTGCAAAGGAAATTGGGAGCTTTGAGTTGGATTTCTATGATTTTGACGAGTTAAATTATGAAAAGCAATCGGAGTTCGACAAATCAGCAAATCTACCAGACGCAGACTCCGCAAGCAATAAATGTTAATAAAATTCTGTTAAAAGCATATTGGAAGTTTTCAACTGTTTCATCTAGACATGCTCAATGACACTGGAGTCTGGAATTCAAATACCATGTGAAAATGATAAGGTCCGTATAGAACAAGCATAGTAGGTCTTATATTTGTCGTATAAACAACATAAGTCAAATTATTTAATAAAGGTGTCATTAACTGGTTGTTTCTGTATTGGCCACGTATATATTCTCGATCAGCTGTATTGGCCCGCGGCCCTACGGGCCTTGGACCAATACAGCTGACCTCGAATCTATACCAGGGCCAATACAGAAACAACCAGTTAATAACACTATAATATCAGTGCTCATCTGGTACAGGAGTATCTCTTTATATAGGATACCATATATGATGATGGGGGTTCCCTACTAACCCCTTATGTAGTTCCCGCTACATAACTTTATTTTACAATTATTCATAAAAATTCTAAAAATACCGAATTCACACTTCTATACAAGTACACACATCATTACAATCATTATTTCATAAAAAAATAAATTATTTCCGTGGTAACAATACACAATCGTAAGTGGCACCCCGGATGTTATACTCGCCACTACACAGGTAAACAATGTGATAAATATATCGATCAGAAATGTGAAATTTCAACAATATGACGCCGTGACAACGTTAATTATGTATATATATGAATGAACAATGTCTATGCCCATGAGTACCACGTTAAAAGCATAACTACTGAAAAATCAACATGAATCGACTACGATTGAACTAGTCAAATGTCGATCGTTCTACGCATGTGTAATATGCAAATACTAATAGTATCATAAATATCCAAATAATGCAATGTATGCTATTAAAATAGAAAAGTGCTCTTGAATTAATTTTCTAAATTAAATAAGATTCCTAAAGAAGTTAATAATGCTACTCTCAGACTCTCTGTGGGTATTGAATGTAGTATAACAATTTATTGTAGTGAAATACAAACATATATACCTATCTGAAATGTATTGTAATACAAACTAATATTATCTAAATCTATGAATAATTCATCATCTGAATCCCCCGGTTTATTTGATGATTAACAAAACAGGGAAGAACCTAATTGGGATTGTTGTACCAATTAGGGTATTATAACAACAAAGTGCCATAATAAACTTGTTATTTGTTAAAAAAAAAAGTAATATGCAAATACAATTTAATTGAAAGACAAAACTGCAAGTGCCGGTTACATAGATGATATATTTTCTGAGCACAGAAACATGAAAAGAAACGACTACAGTGGACTGGTACTGTTTTTATCTTACAACTTCAACAAAATTCAGTTCTGTTCTTAACAAATAACAACAGTTGACAGACAAAAGTTAACTTTGAAACATGCGGGACACATGTATACGAGGTAATTTGCAGACGACAGATTCAAGAACTAGACCTAAGGAAATGTCAAGTAAAAATTATAAATCATGTAACCTGCAAATCAAATATAGGAAAGATTAAATAAAATAACCTTGTGGGCAAACAAATGTTATTTTAGTCACGGTTGTCTGTCCATGAGCAAATTCATCATAAGTGAGAATAAATGTTCACGAGACTTATGCTCATGAGTTAATGAGTTCTTACGACGATTCCAATTTCCACGCTTACACGATGCACACGTACTACAACAACCTTTGACTCACTGTTCCAGCTCCCTCACTTTCATACATAATACAATTTGAACACTCTCATTCCCTCATATATTGTTGACCACACCTTTAAATCTCACACTCTGCTCGCTATGTTATACTGAAGATTTAACTATGTACACAAAAATGATATTCTCATATGTACCTTATAATACATTAGAGTACAAGATCATAGGTGTAGACATATATTTTGTAAAAAGAAAACATTAATATCAAGGTTCCTAACAGCTTACTGAAGATGAAGGATTTGGTTGGGTTGTAATGCATTTTTGTCATCATTAGATATGGACAGGACAGTAAAATGGTACTGGCCGTGCCCTCTTCAGACAGGGAATTTCAACGTGGGCACACATGGCATGTGCCCACTCACCACATTCATCTGCATCACAACCCAGCCAGAGTGCCTTCTTCCGCCCATTCTTCTTCCTGAACACTTTATCATCTGCAATATCAAAAATTACTTTACAAAACATGCATTTGTTTTTTATTCTTGTAACATTAGGGGAGAGTTGGCATTGCTTTTTCCCCTGGCAGATTACTAATTGTTTTAGATGCTGATTGCGAAATCTCTGGTTGGGGATGAGGAATCGGTCTCTTTTTGGGCGTGTCGTCTACCAGCGCCGGACTCTGCCTTTTTATCAAAGATGGCCCACCTGAGTTTTCACATGTCTCCACACAATGGGCTTTGGCAAAGAAAGACACGTTTCTTTCCCACTTTCTCTTTTTATTTTCAGTTGAACATCTACTCCACACATATTGTGTGAACGTTTTGCCTACAAGAAATGAAAAAAAATATAATTATGTTCTTCAAGAAAAGAAGAATTTATTGGAGAGTACGTCAGTGGGTAAATAAATCACAAATGATTTTGATGAAACACAACTGATGTACGAAGAGTTTAACTGTGAGGCAAATCTTGAGACTTGGTGATTATTTAATAAATGCAAGCACGAATCAGGAGCACAAAAGTATTGATGGTACAATCATTCTGAATGAGGCTCTTATCAACTTCACTGCGTTGGCTGAGGAATATAGAACCAACTACAAAGAATCATTTTTGAAGGACAAAGATGCATCTATTCCCACAAAGGTCATCCATGTGACTTCGGAGGAAAGGGAAGACAGTTGCAAAATTGACAACATGACTAAAAAAGAAATAATGTGTAAGATTTTTACTAAACTTGAGGAATTACATGAAAATGACTCACAATTATTGGAGGATGTTTTCAATAGATCCGTTAAATCAAAAGACAAAAATGCATATGTAGCATTTTATTATAGTCTCTCCGAAAATTGAAACAATATGTGAACGATTTCATTTACTAGTAATTGATATGGATTGAGAAAATATTTGATATTGATACTAATAAATGGTTCCAAAAGCAACAATAAACCCAGTACCAATTATTTATAAAAACCAATGAAGAAACAAAATGTTCAGCTAGTATTGTGTATCTCAATCTGTGAAGTAATTTACAATATAATCAGCAAACATTTTTTACAACATGACTTTACCTACCAGATTTACCAATGTTTTTGTTCGTTTGCTGACAGCTTTCTGACGCTCTCTTTTGTCAGCTATGTAGCCCTCGCTGATGGGGCCTGTCTAATGTTTTTTTCTCTCTGGAAAATAATTTAAATGAAGGATATGAACCCCTAATTATTTGAGGTTTAACCCACCATTTTCACTTGAAAATGCCAGTACCCAGTCAGGAATATGAGATTGTCCCTCAGTTGTTTCGCGGGTGACTTGGATTTGCCTTTTTGTTTTTATGGACTTAATTTGATCGTGCTCGGAGGTTTACTGTCACGTTTACCATCCTGAAAGTCTTTTAACATTTGACATATGAAAATCATTGCATGCCATACAATATTAAATTAATATTCATCATGGTACCAATTTTGATGCACAAGATAAGGCATGAATTGGGTATTTCATCATATTAAAACTAAAAATATTAAATGTTCAGCCTATACACCTGACCTGCAAATAAAAGATTTTGGATTGCTCTTTCAAGTTTTTGTAACAAGAGGGAAAAAAGTAATTACCTTTCTAGTTCTTGGGGATGAAAATGGGACAATTGAGGACGTTTCACTGTCATCAACTTGAGCCATCACTGCAACAGGATCATCATATTCAATACCATCATGATCATCATTATTACCATTGGTGCTTAGCCGTGACTGAGAATCTGATGTCTGTGGTGAAATAAAACCAAACACCAGGGAGGGTTCTTAATTGAAGGAGAAAGTCAGATGTTTATAGGGTACTGGTACTTGTTACATTTGTATTCATATTAATGCACTTTATATTTCTTATTATATTATATTAACTCTATATTACTAACTGGTTTTTTTTTTAAATTAAATATATATGGCTGAATTTGGGTTATATACATTATTTCTCACTCAGTAAAGATATCTTTCTTAAGAAAGATTATTCTCCAATTCAGAATTTGATTCTACTTTAAGGCTATACTAGATACACAAATGTAAGAAAATCAAAGGGACAAATTATATATTCTCTTTGTGTCATGTCTTGTGCTACACTTAATTGTTTAAATTTGTCGTCTGCTATTGTACGTATCTTTAAATTTGACATTAACACTCCTTTGGCTTTTTCGTCTTCATTGGCCTTGGCTTTTGATCCTTTTAATTTTTCCCCTAATCTCGTCACGTTCTTGATTGCTTCAGGCTTTGCTCCTGTTATTTTACACAGTTCATTTACTATTATCATGTCATCTGTTTTTCTTTGATCGGGTTCAATTTCATCTGACTCTTTAGCTTTGAAGATTATTGTATCGTTTCGGCGTGCGACACTCTTTATATTCCCCTAACTCGTTTACGTCCGTGGTACCCTCCCCACCTGGTGCTGCGTCTAATTTGCTCTCCTCTATCATTGCCTTAACTTGGTCAATGTCTGCCTTCTTATCAATTTTACTCTCTAGATTTCCAAGTCTCGCTTCGACTAGATTGAAATAGTCGTTGCACCTCTCTTCTATTTATTTCTCTATTTTCAGGTTTTTCAATCCCTTCTCTTCACATGGGGGGAGTACCAATGTAAGTCGGATCTCTTGCTTAATAATTTATACACTGCGCTGTTTATTTTAACACATGGCCTGCAGAAATGTTTTTCGCAGTATTCACATTCTACTACTTCTGCTTTGTCTTCTGTAAATTTGATTGAGCACAACTCATATGTCCAACCATCTTCAGTATTACCCTTCTTTGTTTTTGCGGGTAATTTTAAGCTTAATATTGAGCAGCGCTTCACTGTTCTGTTTCGATTATAAATTATTAGCTTAAATTAAGCAGGGCTTCCCTGTTTGTTGTAATAATTAGTTTGATTGGTAATGATTAGTAACTTAACTTGTCAAGGCTTCAAGTGCTTATTTTTGCCTTGGGCAGAGCTTTCCTGTTTAAATGTTAACTTATATTCGTATACCACAAGGCTTATATTTACAGTCAAGGCTTCCTTGACAGTAGTATTGCTACTTTGTGAGCAGGGCTTCCTTGTTCTTGATTGACTCGGCTGACTTTTATTCAAGGCTTCCTTGACTATTAGTTTTTCTTTTTGGTTTATTTGAGCAGGGCCTCCCTGTTCATGTACTGTGTAAGATCTGTGTTACAGGTATGTAGCAAGTGTGCATATGCTTAAGCAGGGCTTCCGGTCTTTGTAATTGCTTTTCTACTCAATTTCTATGTTTATAACTGTATAATTACAGAATAAAGGCAAAGCTACTTTGCTCTAAATTATTTTCACAGTAGCATATAAAGTATATATTACTTTTAACTACTGTAGGCAAGGCTTCCTTGTCATTCTGTATTTATAATATAATTGAACTAACCTTAGTATGCTTGTGATTCTGACTGGATCTCGGTCACAAGCTCGATGATCCTGTACAGCTACAACTTGGTTAAAGTTCTGATTGGGTGTATCCCATCTGTATATGTGTTCCAATTTTTTCTGTATTTCCTGTATTCCTTTCCTATCCCTTTACCTGATGCTATAATATCTTGGGAAGTTCTTGGTGTTTTAAATGTATTTGCATTGAAATAATCGACCATATTGCATAATTTAATGTCCACTTATGATGCTAGAGCCACTTGCCTTCTGCCCCTGACTTTATTCACTACTAAATTTGGGTAGTGTTTTTCCTCTTTGTTTAAAGGTGTGGGGTTACACTTTTTACTTCTGCTGTTGCATCTCGAGATAGAATAATAGGGACACTCCAAAAATACAATTTTTGTGTTGCGATTTTCCCTTAACAGTTTATCTCTGTACTTTGTCAGTGTAAATTCTATGTTTTGGTATGGATGTGACTTAATTGTAATATACTTCCCTTCCTTGGCTGTGATCTCGCATGTGCCAAACACACAACAATGGGGTCACTGGAATTCTTCACTGCTTGTACCACTCTTCTTGTCAGCTCAATGTCTGTTATTGTGGCGCCCTTCTTGGCAATAACTCTAATCTTTCTCTTTTGATCGTCACTTAGAATTGCTTTCAAAGCAAGTTCTTTGCGGTCGCTTAGCAAAATAACGTTACTATCCAGGAGGAAACTACTCAACCGCCTGTGTAGTCTCTATATAACTTTTTATATTCCTTGTTTATTTTTGACAACGACATAAATTCCGTGTCAAAATACACTGAAGTCCAAATACTTTCATTAATTCATACTGACTGATGAATGTTTATCAATATCAATCACAATAGCACACAGTGTCAACAATTTTAACCGTCAGAAAAGCGGATTTTCTCGGCTAGAGTTTTGCGCGAACACTGCTTCTACATATTTGACAATTCAATGTAAAAGTCACAAATACGAATTACAAAGTATGAATGTATGTCCATTGGCACTTAAACCACATACATTCTTTGTTAAATGTCACGGATGACTATCAAAAAATATGAATTTAAATCGATTTTCTATCAGCTCAAATTTTACGCTTCCATCTCGGACCGGATGTCATGTCACTTTTTTAATAAGAGATCTTAACATTGTGACAATGAGTGGGATATGTTCTCTTTGTTGTTCGGTGAGAAACTGAAAACCCTGGAAGGTCAATTTAACAACTTCCTTAGATGGACTTCTCCCACAAAGGGAATTTGTCAGAACAATGGAAAAGATGGAAACAAACCATGAACTTGTATCTCGAAGTTGCGTTAAATGAACGATTGGAAAAAGAAAAATGTAAAGCCTTTTGTATGTGATCGGACTAGAAGGTCGCGAGATGTACAACACCTTTCATTTCGGAGAAGGTGAAGTTGACAAACTTGAAGTGTTACTGAAAAAGTTTGAGGATTATTGTATTCCAAAAACAAACGTAACTGTTATTCGTCACAGATTCAACACACGTGTGCAAGGACACAGTGAAAGCATTGCTTAGTACCGGTATGTGACAGATTTAAAACTTATCGCAAAAGATTGTGAATTTGAACATTTAGAAGATGGATTAATACGTGACAGGATCGTATGTTGCACTAATTCTCCGAGGGTAAAAGAACGTTTACTCCGTGAAGATAATTTAACACTAGCTAAAGCTATCAGTTTATGCCGTGCAGACGAGAAATCACGTAAACAGATAAAAACACTAAATGATGAAGAAAAAGTTCATGTTTTGAAGAAGAAATCAACAAAACAAAGACACGTCCAATATGAAGTCAATCCGAGGAAATCTGTACCGAAGAAATCACAGGATACAACCTTCAACTGTGGACAAAGCGCAACTAAACACAAAAAGCTAAATTGTACGGCATTCGGGAAAACGTGTTACAACTGCAAGAAGCCAAATCATTTCAAAAATTCTGCAAATCAAAATTAACGAGGAGGAATGTTCACCATCTTGAAGAGGATTAGTGTTATTCGGAAGAGGAGGAAATTTTCCTAGTAGGTTCTATTGATAAGAACACGGAAGTATTGGAAGATGCATGTTTTACAACATACAAGATCCAAGGTAAGGCAGTACGATTTGAGATTGACACTGGATCACAAGATAACATTCTACCGCTGTCATTTTTCAACAAACGTGAAGTTAATCAAGACCAAATAGAAAGAATTAGGAAAATGCATAATACAAAACAAAAACTATGAATTCTTTGTACTTTGTAACAGACACTGATCAGCATCCGTTATTAGGATTTTACGCATCAAATGATTTAGGGCTTATACAAGTAGTTATGACTGTGAAATCCGACGTTGAAGATCCGATCAAAGCATTTCCGTAAGTATTCACAGGACTAGGCTGTCTAGACAAACCATATCACATCAAATTAGACAACTCTGTTACACCTGTAATCAACCCACCTATGAATTTTCCTAGGTGCTTTGCGTGATAAGTTTAGAACAACGCTGAAAGATATGGAGGCAAAAGCGGTCATTAGAAAGGTCGATGAACTCGCCGATTACGTGAATTCTCTAGTTGTTGAAAAACCTACAGTACAGCTCAAGGCATAGTCTGATAAATACCTGGCTTACCTCATTGCTTTGTGATTTAATTAACAGTACCCGTCTCCACAGTATGACCTGTGGTTCCAATATACAACAGGAAATGACTAATTACCTGTACAGGTAAAACCATCACTCACATGTGACTTACCTTTGTATTTTATAAGTTATATGTAGAATATTTTCAGATGAATGTTTTCATTGAGAATAAGATTGGAAAATTATGCACAAAATTAAAAAATGTTAGGGCTTATATGTATAAATTAATAACATTAAAAAAATAAAGCATTTGAAACAAATTTCATATAATGAATTTTCAAAATCCCATGAAGCTTTCATGTGGACCTTTAATATTTTTCAAGGATTTTGTAGGTGTACTTATACACAATGTAAAAATACCACTAATGATTTACAGGTGTTGCAATTAGGAAAATGTTATACGTTTGTCTTTTGTACATTTTGGAACATGGGAAAAATGTATATATACACTCCGACTAAAGTTAAGCACCACCCTATATTTTTATCGATATATTTTTTTACATCAATACTGTTAAAACAATAAAATAGATATCACCATTTTCTTTACACTTCTTAGAAGACTACACCAAGGGCTCTAAAATTACCAATCTACGAAGTATTTATCATCCTGAAAGACGTGACTATGACGTGGCAAAAATGGGGTTCAAAACAGGCGCTGGAAAAACGTAACACCAGTTTGTCTTTGATGGAAGTTATTAACATTTCATTAAAATGCAGAGTCTTCAGATTTTAGGAACTTTTAAATGCATCTATTGTGCGTATGTGTAAGGCATAAAAATCAATAACGAGTATATCCACCGCGCTTATTGTGAAGTTCTGTAACACGTCTCGTCATGTTTCGCACAAGACGCCTAAGCCGTTCTTGTGGGAATTGTTGCCACTCCTGTAAGATAGCAGTTCTTAATTCGTCAATATTTTGACATTTTGGATTGCGTTGGTTAATTTTTCGGACAATAAAGTCCCATACATGCTCTATAGGGTTCATGTCAGGATATGGAATTGTCTGAACAGCCTCTTGCTGTAAAAAAATGTTGTACAATTCGGGCTCTATGAGGCCTAGCGTTGTCGTCCATGAACATTGGCCCATCAGCCAACGCATGATTGTCGAAATGGGGGACTACGCGTGGAGCGAGCACATTGTCATGGTAATTTTTGGTATGTCAGATTACCATCAAGAACGTACAAGTCCAACTTAGTCAAAGGAAAAACAACCCCAGACAGTTACACCCCCACCCCCAAAAGCAGTTGTGCCCAAAATGTGGTTCTCCTGAAATGAAGTGTTTCGTTGGTGCCAAACCTTTGCACGACCATCGGTAGGGCGTAACAAAAAACGAATTTCATCAGACCAGTGGACCCGTTTCCATCTACGAATAGTCCACGCCAAATGATCATGTGACCAGTCAAATCGAGCATGGCGATGACGTAATGTCAACTGTGGACGTTTTAAGGGTCGTTGCGCTCGCATTCCCTGATGGTGGAGGCGTCTGATTACAGTGCGTGTGCTAATGTGGCCCCCAAACGCTAAATTACCACGAAGTACACCAGCTGTACTACACGGCCGTTGCCGCGCCCGTCTGGATATGTGCCGGTCCTCTCTCGGTGTCGTTTTGCGAGGTCTACCTGCACGTGGACGGTCAGTAACATTCCCCGTTTGACGAAAACGCTGCATCAGTCGTACAATGATTGAATGGTTAACCCTGAAGTGGTCTGCCACCCTTCTATGGCTAAAACCACCGTTATGCATGCCACCTTTCAGGTATGGTTACTTTTCTCCGCACCATACCAAATCAATAGAAAATGAAACTTAAAACTCTACACAAAAAATCAGCTTTCGTTCGCAAACACAAATGTTGAAAAGTACACGTGGCACTTTACACACCCTGTCATATACACATAAATAAAAATCGATCAATAACCTGTTTCACAAGTAAGTATGTGTGTACAGGTAGCGAAAACAGCAAACCAATTTGAAATAAGTTCATTATTAGAAAATATATTATTGAAACAAGTCAGGTGGTGCTTAACTTTTGTCGGACTGTATATATAAATATATTTGTTTCTTTGCAACTCATGTATTTAAAATAAAACACATTTTGATAGATTTGTTTGTACTTTTTACATTGTTTACTGAATTTGTCACTTGTATTATTAATTTTGTTGGAATAATTATTGGGAAAATAGGTTTTGGTGTATTTAGTTTTACCAATACTGTCACAACAGCATCGACTTCGTCATGTGTCTTGTTTTAATGGTCACCTTTAAGACTGCAGAACAAAACAGTATTCAATCTGCACTATGTAGTTATAAATGTATAAATTATGAAGCAAAAGACAAATTATTAGCAAAATGCAGTTTAATTCAGTTTCATTTACCAGCACAAAGATAAAAGTATATAATTTTATGTTTTTAATTGACAAAATCAAGAAATGAAGATTTAAATATATTTATTACAATGAAATTAATTTGTAACAGCATATATATAAAATGTCAACTTTTTATAAAGTACACAGTAAATGTTCATTGAACTTTCGTAGCATCAAATGGACGGCGAAGAGCGTCATTAATCTTGGACACGACCATATGCTTCCAGGAATCTGATGAGGAAACCTCTGGATAAAAGTGCACAACGTATCTTCTAAGGTACTGAACACGGACTGGATCTAGAGTTTTTCTTCTTCGTACCACCACCGAAATAAGAATAGAATCTGCGTAATTCATCTTTTGTGAACAGCTCTGGAAACAGTAACTGTTAGATACTTTGCAAAATTGCCAGCTGATGACGAGGAGTTGTACTCGCGCACCAAGTCTTCTGCTGAAAGCTGATAGATTGCTGGTATGTCGCTGAATTTGTCGTTGATTTCCTGATGAAGTGAGTGCGTTTGTACCAGAAGTCTTGATGAAATTAGTGCTGTCATTGGAGCTGTTGGAGTAGGGGGTGTTGTTGGTTCAATGTCGGGCAGTGTATTTGGTCTGGTTGGTGTATCGAAGAGGCAGATTGGTTGTACTCTACGGTTATGAATCTGCTGAGTCCATGGTCGATGAGGAGTGAAGGATTGACTCTCACTGGTTTGTCGTGTTGTCGAAACTGTGTTCTGTGAACATCTGCACTAAGTGTGTGGTCTGCTCTGCAAGTTGTTTGATCTGCAACTCTTGAACCAGCAGTCTTTGATTATAGGTGGTCACTCTGGCAGAGAGGTCTTTAAGTGCAAGAAGAATTGAATTTCCTGGTAGTGGTAGCTGCTGGGTTGTTGGCTCAGGTTGGATTGGTGTCACTTTTGCTGGTGGAGTAGGTGGGTCAAGGTTTAGTGGCAGGACTGGTGATGGTGTCTCAGATCTGAACTCGTAGGGGTCATCTCTGTGCTATTTCTGGTCTGCCCATCTACCCATCCAAGTACTCGAGCCTCTGGTTTTAGTAATGTGAGTCTTTTGCGTTTTGCTGGAGGTGGAGATGGAGAAGACTGAGTGTTGGTAGAAGAACTGGTGTTTACTGCATTATCTTCATCCGTCTCATGTCTATCCATTCACCAGTGGCGACTACAGCTGCTTGGACACTTACTCCCCATATTGTGTTATAGGTCTCTCCAACTTTTACTCTGCCATCAGTTGTAATCTTACACCTTTGCATACTCAGCATCACCAAAACGGACCAAAAAGTGGTTGTGTTTTTTGGTAAAATTTCTAGCAGACATTTTTACAGCAATGATATGGGAGAGATCAATGCCTCATTTTAATTGGTGGGATTGCAGGCCTTCTGAATGTCCTGACTTAAATCCAATTGATATGGTTTGGAATATGATGAAACGGAGACTCTTAAAGAAGAAACTTACTACCAAAGAGCAGTTAGAGACCAGCATCAAAGACTTTTGGGCACATGACTTAACAGTTGATCACTGCAACAACTTTATTGACCATCTGTACAAAGTTGTATCAACAGTTGTCGTTGTTGAGGGCCATGCAACAGCTGACCTGCCTCGTAAGATATTTCCTGAAAGGTCAAGAAGGAAATCAATTGGCTACTTCAACAGTAAACTCAAACAGCCGGAGATGAAAGTCAAGTTACCACTCCTTCCCAAGTAAAGACGAAGACAAAATAGCCTTTTTCAAGGCTAATATAACAGCCTTTTTAAAGGCTACCAAAATATTTCAAAAAGAATCTTATGCTGGTATATCTAGAATTATAAAACAATAAATAAAAGATATCCCAAATCCATTCATTCTTAATTTCTCGTTTATTTAAATTTTGATTTTTTTACATTAAATATATCTTTTAAAAACGCCTTTCAAAGCTAATTATTTCAGGTATTTTTTTTCTATATATATCTATGAAAATCTGTAATCACATAGCCTATTTGTAATAGAAAATTATGCAATTAACAGAAATTATTACATAGCTACACAATTATCAATATATTTTGATTTTTTAAATGTATCCAGTAAGGTTTGAATTTTGACTGCACAATTATATTTTATGTAAGTTAAAATATGACTAAATAATTTTTTAAACTGTGACATGTGTAAATTCATAATTTAAATTTCTGAGCCTCTCATATTTTGTTTATTTTTTTTTTAAATGCAAATATTTTTTCTGCATAAATTGATGGGAATGAAAGGAACATCTAAAAAATTACAACTTTATGCATGCTATGCTCTGTCTTAAATTTTCAGTTCAATGCTTCTTACAATTTCATGACAAAAAAACAATAATTATTCTTTACTACAAATAATTTAAATTTTACAAATATTTTCCTATTTATTCTGATATCTTTTTTTCAAAAAGATATATTTAAATTTTACCTGTGGCTTTACCAGAAAATGTCTTGATTAATGACTAATTTATGAGTTGTATATTAGATAACCACAGAGGTCCAGTTTTATGACTTCGTGTCAGGTATTGGAGGCATACCTTACAGTACAGAAAGAGACAAACCGTGATTGATCACTCCGAGAGACATAATTTTTAATCCTTTAGACATATCATCACGGACATTAACCCACTGTGATATACCTAAAAAAAAGGGCCATAAAACAAGGTAGTGGGGATTAAATTGTATGGCTCTCGGTCACCTGTGTGCCGATTGATGTTTTACCGCCAATTCAGTGTTTTAAATTGAAGCCGGCAGCCGGCAAAATCACCCGCCTATCGCAGAATTTTTTCCGGCTATGAAATTTCCGTAAAAAAATAACTCAGTAGGGTATTTGCGTATGAGGTCGGATTTCTCGTATTTGTTTTAGAAAGTCAATTTCTATGCCATCATTTGTGCGCTTGATTATATGGTAAGTTGTTAAAAGAAAAGGTGATCTAGATTCCATACGATTTTATAAACAAACCATGACAGAAAAGAGAAACCCCTCGCTAAACGGAAGCAGAGTAAAGATAAGAAGTTCATGTTTACATAATGCATGGAAGCTCAGTCATCCTCAATATGTATTAAATTATTTTATCAAATTCGGCGGCGAACGACGCACACGTGGAAAGAGAGAAGGAGGGGTACCCGTTGACAAGAAACAAGTGCCTGTCGATCGACTCAATTATCAAAATTCTGCCTGTAATTTTTGAATAACTATATTTAACAGTGTTTTCCCCACTTCTACGACTATAGAAAATAACTTGAATATGCATCAAGGCTTTGGATTAAATGAAATTATATTGAAATAAAGTGTTGATTCACCTTGAAAAAAATGCAAGAGGAATTAACAGTGTAAAAGCATAAAAAAGAAAGATCTGACTGATTGCAACAATTCATGAATGGGGCTGTATTGTTAATATATTTTGGTCCGTAATTTGATGATCGTAAGCTAAATATCGTCAGGGACAGTCCATTTAACATCATGGGGGTGGGTTGCTATGTTTTTTCTTTTGGACAGATTTTTATTTCCATGTGAAGCTTGCAATTTTTTTCAGGTTTTGCCAACACAATTTTATGCTAAAAACCCTGGATCAGATGATTTATTTTTTTCACTTTATCAGATTATTTTTTCTTAAAACTGGGAATCCGATTATTTCTTCAAGAAAAAATCCATAGCCCAACCCCCAATGTTAACTGGAAATGTTACATTTACATCGTAGTCTTAGCTAAAAAAAAACTTTTGTTTCGTTTTTTTAGGTGATGATACACAAGATATTGTTGACAATAACCAGAATACAGTCTACACATGCGAGTCTATTGGTGAAGAACAGAGTACTTCAGCTCCTGTCTCATCCAATGATGCTGCCCATAGTAGTTCGTCCTCTAAAAGTCAGTCGCAAGTCAGAGATAAGAGATTCAAAGTCTTACAGAAAGTGATCACATCAAATTAATTGAATCTTGTTTTCCTGACATTGACAGAAGTAAAATTCGTCACATTTTGCTCTGCATTAAAAGTGGTTGTTACTCTCTTTCTTCAGATGAACAAAAGTTCCAAAAAATATTTTCAGTTAAAAATCCTTATATCTCCAACACAAAATTATAATTTCATTTCAATAATTTTTTTTAAATTGTTAGCTGATGCTTATCGCAAAATATTAAATTTTCAAGGTACAGTTAAATGTATTGAAGTCCTTTTTCTACACATCAAAATCACTAAAATCCAAATATGCCCATTTCCTATTATGTAACAGAAACAGGTGTATGTATTTACCTGTAGACCACCTGTGACTAATTACCTGTGAAATCAACAAGACACTACTGACCAGGTATTTTATGGCCCTGTTTATTACCTTGGGGTTAATTAGCAGACCATCAGCGAAAATGCTGAGCCTGGCTCAGCATCCAGATTACGCTCAACATTTATCAGTGTATGCTGTCAGCCGTACTGTAGTGTGCTATATACGAACTTTTGTATTGTGTGCTTTACAATACTAGTATTACCAGTATTGTTGGAGGAAGAATACTGGAGCTTCCAGTATCGTGTGTTTTACAATACTAGTATTACCAGTATTGTTGGAGGAAGAATACTGGGGCTTCCAGTATCGTGTGTTTTACAATACAAGTATTACCAGTATTGTTGGATGAAGAATACTGGAGCTTCCGGTATTGTGTATAGATCAACGATTCTGTGATTCCAGTATTGTAAATGCACGATACTGGTACATCCAGTATTGTATATTTACAATACTGGTATTACCAATATTGTAATATTTACAATACGGGTATTTCCAGTATTGTAATATTTACAATACCGGTATTACCAGTATTTTAATATTTACAATACTGGTAATACCAGTATCGCGGCCGGCTGCTTCATAATATCCAAAATATCTTTCTGTTCAGTGACTATAATATGGAATTATTTATTTATTGAGGAAGCATAATATGAGAAATCCACGAAACAAAGCACCTGTGTTTGCTGAGGAACCTAGTAAAAGGCTTACGAAGGCTGCTTCGCTTGAACATTTAAATACAAAGTCTTGAATCATTAAATAGAACTCGACAGAAAGGAAGAAGTGAACAATGAAATATTAATCCAAGCTTTTTACTCTCACTTGTTTGTTGCTGATCAAATGATTGCGAACTTTAAAATCCTGAAGCTATTGAAATTTATCGAACACATAGGATTGAAAGATTTGAAGTTTTAGATCTGCTGGCTCCTAAAGAGAAATTTTATTAACTATTTCAGACTCTTTGAAGAATGTTTTAATTGAAAAATTACAGTCTGTAAAATTTTATGGATTAATGATTGATGATCTGTCAGATGTGTCATCAGTAGAACAGATGGTAGTATATATTCAATATATTAACCCAGATATTGGGACTGTACAAACAGATTTTCTGTTTATTGCAAACTTGCTGGAAAAATCAGATTCTGCAAACTCTGAAACACTTTAATGTTTTATGCGAAAATTTGGAAACTATGAATTTAGACTTGAAAAAGATTTCTGGAGTGTGCACAGATGGCGCCAGTGTCGTGATTGGGAAACGAGATGGCTTAGGTGCTAAGCTAAAACAGAAAAATATGCATCTATTAACGCAACTCACTGTGTATGTCACCGACTGGCATTGGCCTGTACAGACTCTAATTCAAATCTTTAAGTGTGTGGGTAATGTTGAAACGTACATGCTATAGCTGTGGAAATTATTCCACTATTCCCCCAAGAAGATGGCTTGTTTCTTGAAGTACCTAGAGGGTTACAGAAAACTTATCCTCGACATTCAGTCAGAAATAAGTGCACAAAAATCCTGAAACAAGCATGTACAAGAAGGTGGCTCAGCTTTGAGGCTTCCATTGTTGCAGCAATGGAAGATATGATACCGGTAGTACAAACTCTCAATGAACTTTCAGAAAGTGATGCAGCAGCCTATGGATTACTGAAAAGGATGCATTCAGCTCATTTTATAGGCCTTCTATTTATTCTACATGCAATCTTGCCCATTCTGGGAAAGATAAGTAGGATTTTTCAGAAGGGATATGTAAACGTTAATTCTATTCGTCCAACTTTAGACTGTGCTATTTCTGAATTGCGTCAGATAGAAAGTGGGAAATCTCCGATTGAATCGGCTAATACTGAACTAATAATTGAATTAAGAGATTAGCGTTAGATGTTGACATTTAATATCGTAAACCTTTATTATTGCTACCGAAGGATGGATTTTTGACAATTAATTTTGTATCCTCTTGCTGTTAATATTTGACTGTTTGTCGCTTTTCATTGCCAATGAATGTGTGGCTTGTTATCGTTTTCGTTTTTTCGAAAGTTCTACTTTATGACCTCGAATTCTATAATAAGAATTTTGTTGAAACCGCAACTGACCTTTTATCTTGTTTAATTTTAATTTCTTAATTTTTTTTCTTCTGTTGGGTTGAATTCAGTGTGTATTGAATTATTCGTAAATACGGGCTACTTCATAAATGTATTTTTTGTTTATACGTTAAACCGCAGGGGCGGGTTTTGAAGCATGGACTTTGCAAGCGCGGATTTTGTAGTGTTTAGTTGGTAAAGAGCAGACGTAAAATTGAATACTGGTTTATTTTGTGTTTTGGACTTTTACCTCTCGTATTCCACAGGACTGCAAAGCTTGTTCTGTTATTGTCCATTTAATGTTTGACACGTTATGAAACCAAGCTCTATTTTTAAGAATCATTATCTAACACATCATGTCGACAATTTCTTTTTCAGGCTATTGATGCTGAAGAGTCACCCAAGTGTTGTTTTTGTCATATTATTTCTTATCATGACAGATGTACTTTATTAAAGTAATTTACAAATATTCATTGTGCTATTCTCTCTAACTTGTTCCTTTGATATTCTACTGTCGATGTTACAATACAATATATTTTTTTTTAATGTAAAGCTTCTTTCTGTCTATTTATTTAACTAGGATTTGGCTGAAATGTCGCTTAAATTATTCCCTGGATCTTGTGACATTTAGTTTTTTTTTGTATTCTTTATTTTATTTATTCATGTTTTTTTCTGATTGTGATTCCCCCCCTGTTTTTACCATATCACGATATAGCTAAAATATTACCAGAATACTGAAGATCACCATCAATACACAGATATACTTTCCATAGCTCTTTGTTTCTTCTATGTTGTCTACTTTCAAACACATTTCAGTATGTATTTGATAGTAGACAAATAAAACGACACAATGAACTTTTAATGTAAAAACAAAAACTAGGTTTTCACTTGATGTATATTTAATTTGTTAATAAATAATATAATTTATGTTTAAATATCAACACTTTTAAACACAAAAATGATTCACTATAAGTCATGAGATAGTACAATGAATGTCAAATCACAAGTCATTTAAACTGCGGCACACTTTCTTCTTCTGTTCGGTTGGTCTTCTTAAACGTTCATTTATTTTACCAATAACCGAGTCTTTAAACGATGCTTTCATCTGCATTTCTGGGTAGAATATGCAGACATACTGCTTCACCAAGTCTAGTCGTGTTGGACTGAGAACAGTCTTTTCCAGGCGTCCACCACCGAAGTACGAGTACTGGGTACGAAGAATTTCTTCTGTAAATAGTTTTGGATACAGTACTTTAACTGTCAAAATAAGGTTTTAAAGTTTGACGTAGATAAATTTATAATATTTAGGATTTTTTTTTAAATAATATCACAATTTAGTCAGAAATATATGTTTCTGCTTTAGTCTAGAGTTTCCTTGTAAACATATGACATTGGCTGTGTACATCAAGCTTGACTGGTGACATTTGATTTTGGTCAGATACTGTGTAATGTCAAATATTTGTAGGGGTAAAATCATGATAACGGTGTTGCATAAATTACTTTTACAGCCACTCTTACAGACTTTTTATACCCTAAATGCTAGTTGAATGTAGAATATGGCAGATATTTCCGACATGTATGTCAGAAAATTGTCAGCCGCCGATTGATATAAAAAAAGATGACATTTATTTGCTGTCATACTAAAAATGTTATCCGATATTGCAACATGCCTAAAATCCGACTGACTCAAGCACACCGGCTTGAAATTATTTCCATGTTCAGAGATGGTTGGACCACGAAAGCTATTCAACGTCAACTACAGGAATGACCATCGATTACATGACAGTCAAAAACGTTATCGCCAAGTACCAGCACGGAGAAATAGGATATGCAGTTCAAGACCAAGAACCACAACTGGCCTTCAACTTTGTTACAGAAAATGGCATTACAGATGTACGTTAAACCTTGAGGAGCAACCATGCGCAGTCATCGACCGACCTTCAGCGCAGGCTGGCATCGAGGGATATCCATGTCACCAAACCAACTATGCAGAAAGCAATAAAGGCTGCAGGGTTTACACCATCAAAACCTCGTTATGAACAGATGATTCGCCAGCTAAATAAAGAAACAGTATAATTCTCTCAGAAACCTATACTCGACGACAACTTTGACAACATTATCTGGGCAGATGAATGTACCATACAGCTGCACAACAACAAAGTTGTTATTTACAGACCCATTGATAGCATGACCCACACCATTCCAAAACCAAAACGTCCATTAAAGATCCATGTATGGGCTGGTATCAGCAGACGAGGACACACACAAATCAAGCTATTCGACGGCATCCTGAGAAAAACTATTTTGTCGACAATATTCTAAAGGGAAACCTTCTACCATTTATTCAATCAACTGTTCCAGATAATCAGATTCCAGCAAGATAATGATCCTAAGCACAAATCAAAATTAGCCCAAGACTTCATGACTCGAAACTCAATCAATTGGTGGAAGGATTGGCCATCGGAAAGCTGTGACCTGAATCCAATAGAGATGGTTTGGAACCAACTAAAAAGGTATCTCGCCAAGAAAGAGCCAACTACCAAGGACGCATTAGTTCAACATACAATGAATTTTTGGTATACAGAAATGTCTATTGAAACCTGAAAGTATAAGTTTAATTATCTCCCCTTTTAAATTTTGGACAGCAAACATATTCCTTCCTGCACATCTGCAGGTAGTGTACTACAAGTGTATGAAGTTTCATAAAAATCCAATAAGCCGTTTAGGATGAGTTGCTCTTACAATGTACATGGACGGACGGACGGACATGGTGATTCCTATATACCCCCCCCCCCCCCCNTGCACATCTGCAGGTAGTGTACTACAAGTGTGTAAAGTGTCATAAAAATCCAATAAGCCGTTTAGGAGGAGTTGCGCTTACAAGGTACATGGACGGACGGACGGACAGGGTGATTCCTATACACCCCACTCCCCCAAACTTTGCTTGCGGGGGGTATAAATATGTTTGAAACAAACCATTCAAACTAATTGATCACTGCTGTCATGTCTTTTTGTACATGAGGTTGCAGACTAATAGGTTCTTACACGAGTCCCTATTGAAGATCTGGGATTTCGTCCACGAGTGTGAGAAATTCTGTCTTTGCACGAGTGGAGCGTAGCGGAACGAGTTGAAAGACGCCGAATTTCTCTCACGAGTCAAATTATTCTTAACCAAACAAAGACTATGAGGTGAAGAACACCAATAAAAGTACAGATTTTTAACGAAGCTTAAATATATTTTCTTATAAAGTAGTACCCCTTATATAAGACCCACCCCTTCTGCAATAAAATATAGTAGCCTGATAAGAGGGGTGGCCTCTCTTAATGAGGGGAAATTTAGTAGCCTGATAAGAGGGGTGGCCTCTCTTAATGAGGGGACATATAGTAGTCTTTTACTATTTCAGTGCATCTGAAATCTGGCCTTATAAGAGGGGGACTACTGTATCTAAAACACATTGTTTATCCAACTACCATATGATCCCGACCACGACGGCCCCCACTTAATAATAATTGGTTCACCAATGGCAATATAGAATATAATTAGACAATAAAAAAAAACTATCACAGATTTCCATTAATATATTATTTGTTCATGTTGGTTGAATTTCTTTCAATAATACTGAATTCCAAGTATGCATTACAGGACTGGAAACAGTTGCCAAAAATTACGGGAAAACTTTATCATGTAAGGTTGTTTTGAGTATGGTACAGGCAGCAATCAACCTCACAACTTAACAGGTCATAGGCATGTATTCCATATCATAGGATAATGACAATGATGGCCTCTAGAAGGATTCATTTATATTGTGGCAGTCAGTTTTATTGGCGGAGGAAACCAGAGAAGCCAGCGAAAACCACCGGCCTGTCGCAAGTCACTGACAAACTTTATCACATAATGTTGTATCAAGCACACCTCACCTGAGTGGGATTCGAACACACAACTTCAGTGGTGATAGGCACTGATTGCAAAGGTAGTTGTAAATCCAACTACCATACGATCACGACCACGACGACACCAGCAGATAAAAATATTAATTACTAGTCAACTTATTCACACTCTAAATTAGCATCTTTCTCAATTTTAATGAATAATGGACAGTTTTAAAATTATTATAACTTCTCAAATTTTTCCTCAGTAAAAATTTGTACACTGTAATTATAATGTAAATTAATTATTTATTCTTATTATTATACATGATGTCCTTAATTATTGAGGGCTATGCCTGTTCTGCAATCACATTAGATATTGTATAATTAAATTATGCACTTTATCCAATAAAATATTTGAATTGAAAATTTAATTAATTGACTTCACTGGGCCAATGACCCTTTTGACCAGGTTTATGAATAAACATTAAAATTGAATGAAAAACAAAAATGTTCAAAATTTTGAAATTGTCATTTTTGGCCACTTTATCTCCTCTACCGTATAAAAGGGGAGGTAATGTATTGATATAATACCACTAAAAGGGGAGAGAATCTATTGATATAATACAACAAAAAGGGGAGGAAATCTATTGACATAATACCATAAAAAGGGAAGGTAATCTACTGATATAATACCATAAAAGGGGGAGGAAATATATTGACATAATACCATAAAAAGGAGGTAATCTATTGAAATAATACCATAAAAAGGGGAGGAAATCTATTGATATAATACCATGAAAAGGGGAGGAAATCTATTAATATAACACCACAAATAGGGGAGGAAATCTATTGATATAATACCATAAAAAGGGGAGGAAATCTATTGATATAATACCATAAAAAGGGGAGGAAAACTATTGATATAATACCATAAGGGGAAGAAATCTATTGACATAATACCATACAAATGGGAGGCAATCTATTGATATAATACCATGACAAGGGGATGCAATCTATTGATATGATACCATGCAAAGGGGAGGCAATCTATTGATATAATACCATACAAAGGGAAGGAAATCTATTGATATAATACCAAAAAAAGGGGAGGAAATCTATTGATATAATACCATAAAAAAGGAAGGAAATCTATTGATACAATACCATAAAAGGGGATATAATCTATTGATATAATACCATAAAAAGGGGATGAAATCTATTGATATAATACCATACAAAAGGGAAGGCAATCTATTGATATAATACCATAAAAAGGGGAGGAAATCTATTGATATAATACCATAATAAGGGGAGACAATCTATTCATATAATACCATAAAAAGGGGAGGAAATATATTGATATAATACCATAAAAAGGGAAGGTAATCTACTGATATAATACCATAAAAGGGGGAGGAAATATATTGACATAATACCATAAAAAGGGGAGGTAATCTATTGATATAATACCATAAAAAGGGGAGGAAATCTATTGATATAATACCATGAAAAGGGGAGGAAATCTATTAATATAATACCACAAATAGGGGAGGAAATCTATTGATATAATACCATAAAAAGGGGAGGAAATCTATTGATATAATACCATAAAAGGGGGATGTAATCTATTGATATAATACCATAAAAAGGGAAGGAAATCTATTGACATAATACCATACAAATGGGAGGCAATCTATTGATATAATACCATGACAAGGTGATGCAATCTATTGATATAATACCATACAAAGGGAAGGAAATCTATTGATATAATACCAAAAAAGGGGAGGAAATCTATTGATATAATACCATAAAAAAGGAAGGAAATCTATTGATGCAATACCATAAAAAGGGAATATAATCTATTGATATAATACCATAAAAAGGGGATGAAATCTATTGATATAATACCATACAAAAGGGGAGGCAATCTATTTATATAATACCATAAAAAGGGGAGGAAATCTATTGATATAATACCATAATAAGGGGAGACAATCTATTCATATAATACCATAAAAAGGGGAGGAAATATATTGATATAATACCATAAAAAGGGGACGTAATCTATTGATATAATACCATAAAAAGGGAAGGAAATCTATTGATATAATACCATTAAAAGGGAGGCAATCTATTGATATACTACCAAAAAAAGGGGACGAAATCTATTCATATAACACCATAAAAAGGGGATGAAATCTATTGATATAATACCATACAAAAGGGAGGCAATCTATTGATATAATACCATAAAAGGGGAGGAAATATATTGACATAATACCATAAAAAGGGGAGGCAATCTATTGATATAATATCATAATAAGGGGAAGAAATCTATTGACATAATACCATAACAACTGGAGGCAATCTATTGATATAATACCATAACAAGGGGAGGCAATCTATTGATTTAATACAAAACAAAGAGGAGCCAATCTTGATATAATTCCATAAAAAGGGAAGGAAATCTATTCATATAATACCAAAAAAAGGGGAGGAAATCTATTGATATAATACCAAAAAAAAGGAAGGAAATCTATTGTTACAATACCATAAAAAGGGGACGTAATCTATTGATATAATACCATAAAAAGGGGATGAAATCTATTGATATAATACCATACAAAGGGGAGGCAATCTATTGATATAATACCATAAAAAGGGGAGGAAATCTATTGATATAATACCATAATAAGGGGAGACAATCTATTCATATAATACCATAATAAGGGGAGACAATCTATTCATATAATACCATAAAAGGGGGAGGAAATATATTGATATAATACCATAAAAAGGGGAGGAAATCTATTGATATAATACCATAAAAAGGGAAGGAAACCTATTGATATAATACCATAAAAAAGGGAGGCAAGCTATTGATATAATACCATAAAAAGGGGAGGAAATCTATTGATATAATGCCAAAAAGGGGAGGCAATCTATTGATATAATACCATAAAAAAGGGAGGCAATCTATTGATATAATACCATATAAAGGTAAGGCAATCTATTGATATAATACCATAAAAAGGGTAGGGAATCTATTAATATAATACCATAATAAGGGGAGACAATCTATTCATATAATACCATAAAAAGGGGACGATATATATTGATATAATACCATAAAAAGGGGACGTAATCTATTGATATAATACCATAAAAAGGGAAAGAAAGCTATTGATATAATACCATAATACGGGGAAGAAATCTATTAACATAATACCATAAAAATCGGAGGCAATCTAGTGATATAATACCATAAAAAGGGGAGGAAATCTATTGATATAATACCATAAAAAAGGAGGTAACCTATTGACATAATACCATAAAAAGGGGAGGCAATCTATTGATATAATACCATAAAAAGGGGAGGCAATCTATTGATATAATACCATAAAAAGGGGAGAAAATATATTGACATAATACCATAAAAATGGGAGGCAATCTATTGATATAATACCATAAAGGGGGAGGAAATCTATTGATATAATACCATAAAAAGGGGGGGCAATCTATTGATATAATACCATAAAAAGGGGAGGCAATCTATTCATATAATACCATAAAAAGGGAGGCAATCTATTGATATAATACCATAAAAGGGGAGGAAATATATTGACATAATACCATAAAAAAGGGAGACAATCTTTTGATATAATACCATAAAAAGGGGATGTAATCTATTGATATAATACCATAAAAAGGGGAGGTAATATATTGATATAATACCATAAAAAGGGAGGCAATCTATTGATATAATACCATAAAAGGGGAGGAAATATATTGACGTAATACCATAAAAAAGGGAGACAATCTATTGATATAATACCATAAAAAGGGGAGGAAATCTATTGATATAATACCATAAAAAGGGAGGTAATCTATTGACATAATACCATAAAAAGGGGAGGCAATCTATTGATATAATACCATAAAAATGGGAGGCAATCTATTGATATAATACCATAATAAGAGGAAGAAATCTATTGACATACTACCATAACAATTGGAGGCAATCTATTGATATAATACCATACAAAGGGGAGGCAATCTATTGATATAATACCATAAGAAGGGGGGGAAATCTATTGATATAATGCCATAATAAGGGGAGACAATATATTCATATAATACCATAAAAAGGGGAGGAAATATATTGATATAATACCATAAAAAAGGGATGTAATCTATTGATATAATACCATAAAAAGGGAAGGAAATCTATTGACATAATACCATAAAAAGGGAGGCAATCTATTGATATAATACCATAAAAAGGGGAGGCAATCTATTGATATAATACCATAAAAAGGGGAGGAAATCTGTTGATATAATACCATAAAAGGGGGGGGGGCAATCTATTGATATAATACCATTAAAAGGGGAGGCAATCTATTCATATAATACAATAAAAAGGGGAAGCAATCTATTGATATAATACCATAAAAAGGGAGGCAATCTATTGATATAATTCCATAAAAAGGGGAGGCAATCTATTGATATAATACTATAAAAGGGGAAGGAAATCTATTAATATAATACCCAAAAAAAGGGGAGGAAATCTATTGATATAATACCATAAAAA
>MJUT01037619.1:224955-235471 GCA_002080005.1 Gigantidas platifrons
TTGGAAGGTCTTCTTTCAAAAGCTGCTAAAGTTTTAACATAGAACCATATGGAAGAAAACTATATTCTCAGAAACCAGAAACCAGAAATTTGATTGAACACAAACTGTAAATATCAAATAATCATTGGATAGTACCTTGCAAATTTTTGTGTGTGTACTGATAGGAAATCCAAGATGGTTGCTACCAGAGGTCAAATTTAACATGGGATCTTATGTGGACATGTATTAAAGTTATTTTAATCTTTAACTACTAATGCCATCTAACAGCAAATATTTACTGGAATGTGCCTTGCATTGTTCTTTATGGGACCTGGGTGGCTCAATGAGTTAGGTCGCTGGATCTAACAACTCATACAAGCCTATCACCAATACGGCGTGGGTTCGCGCCAGGTTTGTAAATTACAAAAAGGGTGCACTCGACTCGCAACCGCAAGTAATAAAGTTTACCAGTTGCTTGCCCATGGTCGGTGGTTCTCTCCGGGTACACCGGCCTCCTCCACCACTAAAACTGGTTGCCATGATATAGCTGAAATATTGTTGAAAGTGGTGTTAAACACAAAAAATCAATCAATCAATCAATCAATCATTCCTCTTTACAAAATACGTTTTTTTTATGTGTTGATCAGATATCTAAGATGGATGTCACTGCAAGGCATAATTTTAACATAGCATTATATTAAAAATGAAAAATAAATCAATCAAATTTATAGTTTCTGAACAATATTTTCCCCCAGAAACTATAAATTTCATTGAATTTTATCTGTACATGAATAATCATTGGCTAGTCCCTTTCAATTTATTTTTTTTTTATTTTATGAAACCACATTGTCAATCGGAATCAAACTTGGTCGCAATAGTCCTTGGATAGCCCTTTCAAGATTCTGTCCTACAGGTCTGGGTCCGATCCAAGATGGCTAGCATCGGGGGAACATAGTATAACATTGGAATTTATGGGAAATACATTCAAAGATCTTCTCGGCAGAAACTACTGGGTCAATGGGAACCAAACTGGGTCACAATAGTACTTGGATAGTTCCCTTTCACAATTGTGTCCGGCAGGTCTGGATCCGATCCAAGATGGCGGCAAGCGGTGAACATAATATAATATAGGGGTCTATGGGACATTCTAAGAAACATGGTCCATGTGAACGATAAATGATCATGTGAACCTCTTGTTGTAATAGTATAAATTGAGGTGAGACTTGTAGTGGGTTCAAATGCAAACGGAACCTGTCTGCAGTGTTAGTCGAATTATTTTGATTTAGAAAGCAAAATAAGGCTTATGTTAGTAAAATACACAGTTTAACACACGTTATGTAGTCAATAAATTATTATGCTTCTGTGCTTCCCATGGAATCCTTGTTTTAAAAGTTTGACACAACAGAACTCAGAACGTTGCAGCATATCAATATCAAATATACCGAATTTAAAATCAATACATTTTATTGATAAATTAATAGAGTATTACGGCTGTTGTTCAAAATAACAAACGTGATTCACTTGGTGTTGATAAGGCTCCTGTCTTTGGACATCTACACGTATGTGTGGCTGAGTTGATAAAGTTTTGTGAGATCTCAACGCTCCCCCACCACCCTAACTAAGGGTAGAAGTGACATAAACATATGATATAAGGGACATAGTATAATAATCAGACAGACTCTCTCTCACACATATATACCATACTTTCTGCGTTCTGGTCTCCTTTTGTTTTGTATTTGTCTCTCGTCTGTGGTGTGGTGCTTGTATAGGTGTAGACATCTCACAAAACTTGTTTAACCCAGCCACATAGTTGTGTGCCTGTCCCAAGATGATATGTTGTGGGAACAAACTATATTTCTTGTGAGAACAAAATAATATCTTGAGGGAATAATATAATGTCATGGGAACAGGATAATATATTGTGGGAACAAAATATCTTTCTTGTGGCAACAAGAAATTTTTTTCTAGCATGTCCTTAATCAGCCACCGTAGAATTGAGGTGGTGCATAACTAGTCACTGGATTTTGTTTTATGAAAGGGTATATAATATTTATTTTTCATCAGCTTTTTTTCTGGATTGATTGTGCTAAGAGCGTTCTATAGTACATCCATGGATTCGCTATATCTCTTAGAAATTTCAATGTATTGTGATAGTTTATTGTGAAAATAAACAGATTTTTCATGCACTGGTCAAATTGCATTGACTGCATAATTGTTTGCTATATATATACGGTCACTGACCAAAATATAAGGGGCCATCGTGGCCGTGATCGTATGGTAGTTGGGTTTATAACTACATATGCAATCAGTGCATATCACCACTAAAGTTACGATTTCGAACTACGTTCATGGCGAGGTGTACTCGATACAACATTATGTGATACAGTTTTTCAGTGACTTGCGACAGGTCGGTGGTAATGACCGCCACAATATAACTGAAATATTGTTGAAGGTGGCGTTAAACACTATGAATCAACCAACCAACCAACCAACCAGCCATAGTATGGTTTTCTGTTATCTGATTCGTGTAAATGTAGAGCGACAGTAAGAAATAGTAACAGTATTTGCAGACTTCACAGAGGACATTTATTTGAATGCATTAAAAGACGAATCCTGATCAAAAATATTTATTTTAAACATTAACATCTGTTTCATATAATAAGACACAATATACAGTTTACAAATATTCAGAACGTCCGTGGCACATGATGCAAGTTAGCCTTTACATAATATGTTCACAAATATTTAAAACTTTAGTGATACAAAAACAAATTAACCTAAGTTACAAATATTTAAAATGTTTAGTGACACATGAAGCAAGACAGTCTTTAAAATCAATAATAATAAAATGTACATGACTATATCTTTGATTAAAACATAAAAAAAACTCTGCATTAAAAACTAGAGATAAAAACCCATAATGGGAAAAACTCTAGAAAAGCATCAGTTTAACAAGTATATTGTAGGTACAGCTTAGTAGTCATTTATATCAGAATCAGAGCTGACTTCAAAATTTGACACAGAAAGTAGAAACATGTTAGTCAAAATCTGAACACAAATATTTAAAATGTTTGATGATGCAAAAAGAAAGTTAGCATAAGTTACAAATCTTAACACAAATATTTAAAACGTTTAGTGATGCAAGAAGCAAATTAGCCTAAGATACAAATCTTAGCATAAATTATTACAACTAAGAAGCCATGGGTATGAAAACCAGACCCTGTAATCGCTCATCTGACTTTCCTTTTCAGAGTTGAAACTTTTACACAAAAAGCAGAAACCTGTAAGTCAAAACAAGTAACAATTCAAATTGCATCTGAATTAACCTGTTGTTGACATGCAAATATTTTAAATAGAACTAGTGATCTTATCTGAAGGATTATGTTATCATAAATATCTTGAAAGTGGACCATCATTAATCATCACAGCCAATTTTGACAAAAAATTTAATTAGAAGACATATTGAACACATTGTTATTCAAGTTTTGAGATGGTGTTGACTAATAAATACAGTAATGGAGATCTTGGATGAAGGACACCTTCCAAATCACAAACCAACCCAGTTTACATATAATTTGAATCTATTTTTTTCTATTGAGAATACTTCAATGTGATTTGTTTTTATCAAAATAAGTCTAATTTGCATAATCGGTATGATTGGCTCAACAAAGCATATCATGTGAAAACTTCAATATACGCATCTTAGAGCTGATATTCATATGATTTCAAACAAGACATTAATGCACAATGGAAGAAATCACTATTTTTAGAAATGGTTTATGTAAATTGTGGCGTCTGACGGGTATATAATTGAAAAGAGCCACCCAAGTACCATATCAACCAAGTTTGGTTTAATTTGGTTCAGTGGTATCATTGGAAGAAAAGTTTAAGTAAAAGAGAATGACAACATACAACAGATGACAAGTGACGGCAGTAGCTCACATGACCCTTCGGATCAAGTGAGCTAAAAAATGAATTTTTTTTATTAGATTTGACATAAAATCTTATAAGAAACAATTAAAAGTGTAATTGTAATACATAATCTCACAATACAAAAAAATACAACATCTTATAATTGAGACCAAAAATTAATTCTTTTATCATGGCTACCTTATGTTGCAATTTTATTATGTATAGTTCTATAATGAACTTGATCAAAAGATAACATAATTACATACTGTTTCAATCAAATGTTGTAACCTTTAACCCTATATTACAGATAAATATTGCATCTCATATAAATATTCTAAGGCACATCATGTTCAGAATTAAACAAATTACTTCTGAATAGAGAAACTAATTAATTAGACATCTTGAGCAATAATGAAACAATCTTATTTCCAATATGAAAAATACAACTTCTAAACTTGTACAATTATTATAACATGATGCTAATTAAAAACAACCAATCAAAAATAAAGTAACATTAAAGCATCACAAATTTTAATATATCATGTTATTAGTCATCATAAGTTCTAACTAGACATACAAAATACATACATAACCACAATCTTAGAATACAATTAAAGTCATACAACAATGAGTCTGGTAATCAGTTTTCATATCAATGAACAAATTTTGTGGTAAGAACAATCTTAACCAAAGTACACTATGAACCATACATGTATTATTTGTGGCTTTCTGAACAGTTAATATGTTAGCATGTAACAGGTATATTGTGAAAAGAGAAAATTACAGCTCAGTGACATTAGACATTGTGTTGAGCCATACAGTTTAGTATGGGAGGTTTTTAATCGGTGAAATGGGAAAAGTACAGGTCAGTGACGTTAGATATAGTGTTGAGCCATAGTTGGAGATGGCATGCATAATAAGGTGATATATAGTATATAGAAAACCATAACAAAACATGTCTAATACATTTGTTTTAAAGTAGACTTTCTTATCACATTATATGCTCATTTATATGGTCATCTGATGAATAGTCCATATACTTTTAACCTCTATATAAAGGACAACTGCTCATAAAGGCCACATTATCAGGTTCTCTTATGTGACCTTTATACACAGGTTTGACAGTACACTGTCCTTTAATTATATTTATAAATTTCATGTGTTCAAAGTTTCTCATTTAAATATTGAACTTTATAATTTACTAATATAAAGGTTTTAATATGTTACAAAATATACACAAGATAAATAAAATATCACAACTAACTGGTACATTCATGAAAAAATGTTCTTTATCTGTCCAAGGGGAAATAACTCTGTTCCTTCAATAAATGTATACCATTCCATCTGTCCATTCTAGATATTACAGTTGCCCTGTAATATAATTATAATAAAAACATTGAAGCCTTTTATTTAAATTTCAATGCTATTTAACATTAATAATAACAAATAAACCATTTAGTCTTCAATTGTTTATCTGGTTAACATAAAGCACACAGTCCTTAGTAAGGTAGCTGTAACTATGGTAACAGATTGTCTACTATATAACCCATACATTTGGGATGTTTCAGTATTATTATTAAACATACAGCTTATATATATACATTTTTTGTACCAAATAGACATCATTTAAAAAATTTTGTTCTGACAATCTTTCAGCAGCATTTTATTTTGTAATATTTTAAATGACATGTTTTCCAAGGATTTTGAATTAAGGTTATATACATATATTTTCAAATATGTAAAATTTGGATGTTTTGACCACTTGTAGCCCCTTTTCCAATTTTGTATAAAAGTGTTCACTTCAGATTAAGTTTCAGTGTACTTATTATCAACTTTACTATTTGCTACAAAGTATTTTAAAAATTTTGCAGGTGACTGTATAAAAGAGTTACTTTTGGAGATCCTGGTATTGGCACTGAAGTTCAAGGAGACAAGGTAAAAGTAAACAATAAAAGCATTTTATATGGGAAAAAAGGGAGATAATTGATCATGTTAATTAACTAGAAAAAAACCATATTCCACAAATGATTGAGTAGACCATATTCTTGAAATTTCAACCAATCGTTTATTTTTATATTGGGGTCATCATAGTTGTGATCCTATGGCAGTATGGTAGTTGGATTTATAACTACCTATGCAATCAGTGCCTATCACTAACATTATGAGTTTGAATCCCTCTCAGGCGTGGTGTACTTGATACAACATTATGTAATAAAGTTTGTCAGTCACTTGCGACAGGTCTGTGTTTTTCTTCGGGTACTTCGATTTCCTCTACCAATAAAACTGACCACCACGATTTAACTGAAATATTTTTCAAAGTGGCATGAAACACCATAATCCCAGCAATTTTTCAGCCATATCATGGCGAGAACAAGGTAATTTTCAATGAGATGATGATGAGGTCCGCTTTGTTCACTGAAACAACAGTCCACAGATAGACATGTCACTCCACTCGGATATCCATTGATTATAAATGACCAGTTTGTGTTCAATCAGTTTAACAGTTTCTACCTGAAGGGGAGTGTGGCATTCCCAAAATGCCCACAACGGTCCAGTCGGTCAACCTTTCTATATTATCCATATTATGACCTGATATCTCCCCCCCTTTTTTTTGCATATTCCTGACTTAATTCTAAAATTATACATTTTAATACCTTTTTCGAATGAGTTATTTCCCTTACAACTGGTAAAATGATACCTGGTCTAGCAAGAACAATGGAAAGGACAACAAATTTCAGTTTAATTTTCTCATAACTTGAATCTTGTAAAAAATCAGAGGAAAATTTTATAGCAACTAGAAAATTCACAAGTTGTTACAACATTACAATTTTGTACAAATTATTTGGAAAAAATAAATGTTATTTTCATTGAACTTGCATGAAAGGGGACATATTTTCCCACCTTTAAGGGAAATAATTCCTGTTAAACATACAATATTTATTAATATTCCTATATGATCCTGTATTCAAACTTTGTCTTGCAGTGATGGCCATAAAATAACCAGACAATCCAAGGAACATTCTAACCAAGTGTGATTTCAACTTGTATAATAGTTTCAGACAAGAATAATGTTTTTAATATTTTTCTGACACAGAGAACAGACCTTTTGTGCCTGTTCCAATTTGTTTTATTCTTTTATTTATTTCTGGTTTGTGATCGTTTGAATCGGTTTAACACTGTCACTTTTCATGCCTGTCTCAAATAGGGATCTGGATTTACCTCGGCATATGTCATGGTCTTTTTTGTGTTTATAGACTTGAGGTAAAAGGTAGTTGTTTGTTTTGTTGACATTGGTTGAATCATTGACAATCACTGTTTAAACTTACTTTATTTTCATAATTTTGTAGAGCACTATTCAAGAAAAATCTGTCCTATTTTGATTTCAATGGTTTAGTGATTTCAGGGAATATTTTAAAGTACTTTTATAAAATATTTGACATAATTCAATATCCTATTAAAATTCCAGACTGTTAATCTAATATATAATTAATATAGGCTTCATTTTGGGTTCTCTTGAAAATATTTCCACAGGGATTCCCTTTTAATGTACTATGCATTGCTAAAAACAAAATCCAGATGATTGTAAAGACACAATTTAAGATTTTTTAATTTAACATATCTAGGACCTCCTCATTTTAAAATATTTATAATGTACCTACAATTTAGGTTTCAATCACTTTCATCAATAAATAGAATAGAAACTGTATTTTATCCCTTTGTTCTATTTGTAGAAGCATCGGCCATGCTGCTTGGTTGGAGGAATCATTAGATATGTAGTTTAGCTGTATACACTCCATACCTTGATTACTTTAGAGATCTGTCTGTTCTGCAGAGTTGCTACAACATATGACAAAAGCTGAGGATGTACCAAATCCAAGAAAAAACCTGTACAAAGTAAATGATAAGATATCATGAACATAATACACAGATAAAATATGCATGAAATAAATTATTATTTTCTAGACTACAATTTAAAACTGAGTTGTTTTTTTCACACAAATTAAAATAAAAATAAAGTGATTTCTTGAGTAAAATTCCATTTTTTATATCCAACATTTATGGGGGTGTGGTGTTTAACACCACTTTCACTAATATTTCAGTTATATCGTGGCGGTCAGTTTATCGGTGGAGCAAACCGTAGTACCCGGAGAAAACTGCTGAACTGTCACAAGTCACTGACAAACATTTAAGGAATATTCGAAATTGTTGAACAGGTTATATGATATAACCTGGTTTGGGTCAGTTTACTCTTAATAAACCGCAAAGCAAATATTCCTTATAATTTAATTTTTACAACAAAATTTAGATTCCTCGATTTTAATTGCGATTATTTCATGTGACTTTTTGGATTTGTAGTTGGCGGATGAACACGTTAGTGACATCATATTACCAAACCAGGTTATCAAGTATAACCAAAATTTTCTTCAGGCGGATTAGCCAATCAGATTGAAATATTCAAATTAAATTATATTATTATCACATGTTGTGTAAAGTACACCCTGCATGAGAGGGATTCAAACTCATAATGTTAGTTACTTGCACCAGAAGAAAACCAACGACCCGTCGCAAGTCACTCACAAACTTTATCACATAATGTTGTATCAAGTACACCCTGCTTGAGTAGGATTCAAACTCATTATGTTAGTGGTGATAAGCACTGATTGCACTTACAGGTAGTTGTAAATCCAATTACTCTATGATCATGACAGCTCCTCCAATATTTGGAGTTTAAAGTGGATATAAAAAATTAAATTAATTACATGCTCAATATTTTAAAATGCTGACATATAGTAGAAACAGATAAAAGTGTATCTTTATTAGACTCCATGTTCATATGTAAAAATTCTTTACTAGAGGTAACTCTAATTTTGATTTCAATTTTAATTGGTTAAATAAATTGCTATTTAAAGTGTAATTTAAAAATGATTACTAGTTAATGGGAGGTAACTCTAATTTCCATTTTACTTTTTTTTTTCTTTTTTCAATTTCTGACCAGAAATTCAGAAACAAAATATCATACACTGAAGATGCCATAACAGCTTGTTACATACAAAACTACATTTTGTGTAGTAAACATTCTTTTGTGTGTAAGTGTTCAAAGCATTTGTGATTAAACAATCAACCATTGTCATTGAAGCATTTAAAAAAAATTACAAATACAAATGAGAATTTACAAAATGTGTGGAGGAAATCAATCGGTAAATGTTATGATCTGAAGACACATAAACGAACAAGAATGAACATGAATACAAACTTTGTAGAAGGATTTAAAAGATTAGGTTGTTTGTAAACACCATCGAATGTTACCTTCATGAATATGCAGGTGGTCATGTTCATTTGATAGTGTTGATTTTGGCCTTGGTGAATTAATGGGGCTCACTGGTCTCCATGGTATCCACAGTGCTAGTAGACAGGACTCCCTTGCTGGTGATGTCGCTCACTGGTCTCCTCCATGGTATCTATGGTGCTAGTAGATTGGTCTCATTTACAGTTGATGTTGCTCACTGGTCTTCTTCATGGTATCTGCAGTGCTAGTAAATTGGTCTCCATGCTGTTGATGTGGCTCACTGGTCTCCTCCATGGTATCTGCGGTGCTAGTAGATTGGTCTCCCTTACAGTTGATGTGGCTCACTTGTCTCCTCCATGGTATCTACAGTGCTAGTAGATAGGTCTCCCTTACAGTTGAAGTGGTTCATTGGTCTCCTCCATGACATCTGCAGTGCTAGTAGATTGGTCTCCTTTATAGTTGATGTGGCTCACTTTTCTCCTCCATGGTATCTACAGTGCTAGTCGATTGGTCTCCATGCTGTTGATGTGGCTCACTGGTCTCCTCCATGGTATCTGCGGTGCTAGTAGATTGGTCTCCCTTACAGTTGATGTGGCTCACTAGTCTTCTCCATGGTCTCTATGGTGCTAGTAGATTGGTCTCCCTTACAGTTGATGTGGCTCACTGGTCTTCTCCATGGTCTCTATGGTGCTAGTAGATTGATCTCCCTTACAGTTGATGTGGCTCACTTGTCTCCTCCATGGTATCTACAGTGCTAGTAGATAGGTCTCTCTTACATTTGAAGTGGCTCCATTGGTCTCCTCCATGATATCTGCGGTGCTAGTAGATTGGTCTCCCTTGCAGTTGATGTGGCTCACTGGTCTCCTCCATGATATCTGCTGTGCTAGTAGATTGGTCTCCTCCATGATATCTGTGGTGCTATTAGTTTGGTCTCCCTTACAGTTGGTGTGGCACACTAGTCTCCTCCATGGTATCTACAGTACTAGTAGATAGGTCTCTCTTACAGTTGAAGTGGCTCATTGGTCTCCTCCATGAAATCTGCTGTGCTAGTAGATTGGTCTTCCTTACAGTTGATGTGGCTCACTGGTCTCCTGCATGGTATCTACAGTGCTAGTAGATAGGTCTTCCTTACATTGATGTGGCTCAATGGTCTCCTCCATGGTATCTACAGTGCTAGTAGATATGTCTTCCTTACAGTTGATGTGGCTCACTGGTCTCCTCCATGGTATCTACTGTGCTAGTAGATAGGTCTTCTTTACAGTTGATGTGTCTCAATGGTCTCCTCCATGGTATCTACAGTGCTAGTAGATAGGTCTTCCTTACAGTTGATGTGGCTCA
>MJUT01037619.1:316303-335644 GCA_002080005.1 Gigantidas platifrons
TATAGATGTGCCCTTTAAGGCAGGTTTGACTACTAGTAATGGTAAAAATATATACTGACCACTGTATTAGGCCACAAAGTTCTTTTCACAGCTAGTTTGTGCACTATTATCAGATGGCCATATAATGAACAGATAAATGTGGTCAGAAAGTATACTTTAAAACCAAATGTATCAGACATGCTTTGTTATGGTTTTCTATATACTATACTTCACCTAAATACACATACCACCCCCGTACTAACACTATGGCTCAACACTTCGCTAATGTCACTGCGCATTTACATTCCCCATTTCACTCATTAAAAACTTCCTGTACTAAAAATGTACTGTTCAACACTCATCTAATGTCACCGGGCCTTACATTTCCTTTTTCACTTATTAAAAACCTCCTGTACTAAAAATGTACTGCTCAACACTACATCCAATGTCACCGGGCTTTTACATTCCCCATTTCACAATATACCTGTTGCATGTTGACATATTAACTGTTCAGAAAACCACAAATAATACATGTATGGTTCATAGTGTACTTTGGTTAAGATTGTTCTCACCACACGATTTGTTCATTGATATGAAAACTGATCGCCAAACTCCTTGTTGTATGATTTTGTGTTCTAAGATTGTGGTTATGTATGTATTTTCTATATCTGGTTTGAGCTTATGATGACTTATAACATGATATATTAAAATTTGACATGCTTGAATGTTAGTTGACTTTTTCATTATTCCTTAGTATGTTTAGGGTTTGATTTGACATTTGGCAAATAGCAAATCTTGTTTCACTGCTACATTTCATGTTTTTGTTATTAATAAATGTTGTAGCTTTATTGCATATATACTCAACTATATATATATATATTGGTTATATAAAGGAGATGTTCTAAGTTGTAAAACTTGTATCTGATCCTATTGTCAATGTTTTTGGACAATGAAATATGTTTAAACTAACATTTTACTGAATCACTGATCTTTTGATCAAGTTCATTATGAAATTATACAGAAATAGAATGGTTGGTTAAAACAAATTGGTAATCTAAAGATTAATGTACATTTGTGAATGTTACATTTTATGTACAAAAGTGTGTCCATTTTTGCCAGGATGCATACCATTGTATGGTCAATTGTGAGCATGGAAAAGATGTACCTATTTTGTGTATTGTTCCTATAGTACCTGTCCAATTTCCTTGATGCTAAAAAATAATTACATACATATAGAACTTATTCATGGTACACTACAGAAGTTTTCACGAATTTTTCAAGAATTTTTTCCATATTTTGAAACTTCAGCAGAGTGTACCTATTTTGTGTTATATTATTCAGAAACTTTAACAGACCATATTTATACAAGATAATGTTATGCACCTCAATTCACAGAAGCATTCAAGACTATTTTTCCATTATTTGTTGTTGTTGGAAATTTCATTTTATGCACATCTTTATTAGAAGATACACATTTTCTCTAAATCCTATTATTTTAAATACTAAATCTTAGAATTTCACAGAATTATTAGATATACATGGAAGGTAGGGGTCTCACACACTAGTAGACAGAATTATTAGATATACATGGAAGGTAGGGGTCTCACACACTAGTAGACAGAATTATTAGATATACATGGAAGGTAGGAGTCTCACACACTAGTAGACAGAATTATTAGATATACATGGAAGGTAGGGGTCTCACACACTAGTAGTGCTCAATATTGGTCTATATTTTTGTATACTTTACAACTGACCTCCATGAAACTGCATATTATGTATTGTATTCTCCAGAATATTTTGAAATCAACTCTCCCACAGTGAGCAAAATAAGGTATACCTAGTATTTTGTGTAATCAACCCCTCCCAGTTTTCATCATCAGGTATCCCCCAGTATTTTGTATTATCATCCTCATGTAATCTGTATTTTGTATAATCAACTCTTCTCACAGTTTTCATCATTAGCTATGGCACCCCCAGTATTTTGTGTAAATATATCTTTCCACGGTGTTCAACAAAAAGCATTCCCCAGTATTTTGTGTAAATACATCTTTCCACAGTAATCAGCAGAAAGTATTTCCCAAGATTGTGTAAATAAATCTTCCAACAGTGTTCAACAGAAAGTATTCCCTAGTATTTTGTGTAAATAAATCTTCCAACAGTGTTCAACATAAAGTATTTCCCAGTATTTTGTGTAAATAAATCTTCCAACAGTGTTCAACAGAAAGTATTCACTAGTATTTTGTGTAAATAAACATTCCAACCGTGTTCAACATAAAGGTTTTCCCTGTATTATTTTTGTAAATAAATCTTCCAACAGTTTTCAACATAAAGTATTTCCCAGTATTTTGTGTAAATAAATCTTCCAACAGTTTTCAACATAAAGTATTTCCCAGTATTTTGTGTAAATAAATCTTCCAACGGTATTCAACATAAAATATTTCCCAATATTTTGTGTAAATAAATCTTCCCACAGTGTTCAACAGAAAGTATTCCCTAGTACTTTGTGTAAATAAACATTCCAACAGTGTTTAACATAAAGGTTTTCCCTGTATTATTTTTGTAAATAAATCTTCCAACAGTTTTCAACAGAAATTATATCCCAGTATTTTGTTTAAATAAATCTTCCCACACTGTTCAACATAAAGTATTTCCCAGTATTTTGTGTAAATAAATCTTCCAACAGTGTTCAACAGAATTATTCCCTAGTATTTTGTGTAAATAAACCTTCCAATAGTGTTCAACATAAAGTATTTCCCAGTATTTTGTGTAAATAAATCTTTAACAATGTTCAACAGAGTATTTCCCAGTATTTTGTGTAAATAAATCTTCAACAGTTTTCAACAGAAAGTATTTCCCAGTATTTTGTGTAAATAAATCTTCAACAGTGCTGAACATAAGATATTTCCCACTATTTTGTGTAAATAAATCTTCCCACAATGTTCAACAGAGAGTATTTCCCAGTATTTTGTTTAAATGAATATTCTCACAGTGTTCAACATAAAGATTTCCCAGTATTTTGTGCAAATAAATCTTCCAACAGTGTTAAACAGAAAGTACATCCCAGTATTTTGTGTTAATAATAATTCATAATGTTCAACATCACATATTTGTCTGTTTTTTCTGTAAATAAATTATTTCCCAGTATTTTGTGTAAATAAATCTTCACACAGTGCTAAACAGGAAGTATTTCCCAGTATTTTGTGTAAATAAATATTCGCACAGTGCTGAACATAAAGTATGTCCCAGTATTTTGTGTAAGAAAATCTTCCCACAGTGCTCAAAATAAAGTATTTCCCAGTATTTGTGTAAATAAATCTTCTAACAGTGTTCAACAGAAAGTTTTCCCAGTATTTTGTGTAAATAAATCTTCTGACAGAGTTCAAGATAAAGTATTTCCTAGTATTTTGTGTAAACAAATCTTCTGACAGAGTTCAAGATAAAGTATTTCCTAGGATGTCGTGTAAATAAATTTTCTGACAGAATGCAAGATAAAGTATTTCCTAGTATTTTGTGTAAATAAATCTTCCCACAGTAATCAACATTAAGTATTTTGCAGTATTTTGTGTAAATTGATCTTCCTACAGCATTAAACATAAAGTATTTCCCAGTATTTTGTGTAAATTAATCTTCCTACAGTATAATACTATTCAACATAAAGTATTTCCCAGTATTTTTTTAAATAAATCTTCCAACAGTGTTCAACCTGAGGTATTTCTCAGTATTTTGTGTAAATAAATCTTCCCACAGTGTTCAACATCAAGTATTTCCAGTATTTTTTGTGAATAAATCTTCCAACAGTGTTCAACATGAAGTATTTCCATTATTTTGTGTAAATAAATCTTCCAACAGTGTTTAACAGAAAGTATTTCCCTGTATTGTATGTAAATAAATCTTCCAACAGAGTTTAACATAATGTATTTCCAAGCATTTTGGGTAAATAAACCTTCCCACAGTGCTCAACCTAAAGTATTTTCCAGTATTTTGTGTAAATAAATCTTCCAGTCCTGCTCAACATCAACTATTTCCAGTATTTTGTGTGAATAAATCTTCCCACAGTGTCCAACAGAAAGTATTTCCCAGTAATTTGTGTAAGTAAATGTTCCCACTGTGCTCAACATAGAGTATATCGAGAATTTTGTGTAAATAAATCTTCTCACAGTGTTCAACATAAAGTATTTTCCAATATTATGCTTAAATAAATCTTCCTACAGTATTCAACATAAAGTATTTTCCAGTATTTTTTCTAAATAAATCTTCCTACAGTGTTCAACATAAAGTATTTCCCAATATTTTGTGTAAATAAATATTTCCACAATGTTCAACATATATTATTTTCCAGTATTTTGTGTAAATAAATCTTCCAGCCGTGTTCAACATAAAGTATTTCCCAGTATTTTGTGTAAATAAATCTTTCCACAGTGTTCAACAGAACGTATTTTCCAGCATTTTGTGTAAGTAAATCTTCCAACAGTGCTCAACATAAAGTATTTCCCTGTATTGTATGTAAATAAATCTTCCAACAGAGTTTAACATAATGTATTTCCAAGCATTTTGGGTAAATAAACCTTCCCATAGTGCTCAACCTAAAGTATTTTCCAGTATTTTGTGTAAATAAATCTTCCAGTCCTGTTCAACATAAACTATTTCCAGTATTTTGTGTGAATAAATCTTCCCACAGTGTCCAACAGAAAGTATTTCCCAGTATTTTGTGTAAGTAAATGTTCCCACAGTGCTCAACATAAAGTATATCCAGAATTTTGTGTAAATAAATCTTCTCACAGTGTTCAACATAAAGTATTTTCCAATATTTTGCTTAAATAAATCTTCCTACAGTATTCAACATAAAGTATTTTCCAGTATTTTGTGTAAATAAATCTTCCTACAGTGTTCAACATAAAGTATTTCCCAATATTTTGTGTAAATAAATATTTCCACAATGTTCAACATATATTATTTTCCAGTATTTAGTGTAAATAAATATTCCAGCCATGTTCAACATAAAGTATTTCCCAGTATTTTGTGTAAATAAATCTTTCCACAGTGTTCAACAGAAAGTATTTTCCAGTATTTTGTGTAAGTAAATCTTCCCACAGTGCTCAACATAAAGTATTTCCCAATAATAATAATAATAATAAATTCTTTATTTATAGAGGGTTAAAAAGATTTAGTAAACATTGAATGGTATATTACGGTACATCATCATTTAAAATGAGACTTTTAACTTTTGTTTTAAATGCATTATGAGAAGAAGGTTGCCGTATTGAAAACACAAGTTCATTCCATAGCTTTGGTCCAGAGTATGTAAAAGTTTCCTTTTAAAGTTCAGTTTTTGCCTTTGGCATTTGTAATGTTTCACTTGCAACATTTTGGAGAGAGTAAGGATTTCTGTCAGACAAGTATTGGATTTTAATTTTTAAATATATAGGTGCTTCATTCTTTAGACATTTTGAAACAAGAAGATATTTATGATATTTGATTCTTTGATCAATACTCATCCATCCCAGTTGTTTAAATAGAGGTTCAGATGGTGCTATGGGATCTTGATCTAATATCAATCTTGCTGTTCTATTTTGCAATTTAAGAATGCGATTAAGTCCCTCTTTTGAACAATTTCCTCAAACAACACAGCAATAATCAATTAAAGGCAAAATATAACCTGCATAAAAAAGTTGCCTTGACTTTAAGGTTTAAATATTTCTTAATTTTTGAAAGAAGGTAGATTTTTTATGATATTTTAGAACAGACTTGATCAATTTGGTTTTTCCAATTTAGATTTGAGTCCATTTTAATACCAAGTAATTTTTCACAAGCAGAATGTTGTAATTGCTCAGAATTAATAGTCAAGTATAGGTCTTCATTTTGAAATGCAAGTTTTTGCTTTGTTCCAACAGTGATACATTTAGTTTTATTACAATTTATAAACATATTATTATCCTTGCACCATAATTCAATTCTATTCCAGTCTTCCTGGACTTTGGTTTGTATATCTGGAATCTTTTTCCCAGAAATGTGTAATATTTTGTGTAAATAAATCTTCTCACAGTGTTCAAGTATTCCCCAATATTTTGCTTAAATAAATCTTCCTACAGTAATCAACATAATGTATTCCCCAGTATTTTGTCTAAATAAATCTTTCCACAATGTTCAACATATATTATTTTCCAGTATTTTGTGTAAATAAATCTTCCAACAGTGTTCAACAGGAAGTATTTCCTAGTATTTTGTGTAAATAAATCTTCCCACAGTTCTCAACATAAAGTATTTCCTAGTATTTGGTGTAAATAAATCTTTCCACAATGTTCAACAGAAAGTATTTCCTAGTATTTTGTGTAAATAAATATTCCCACAGTTCTTAACATAAAGTATTTCCTAGTATTTTGTGTAAATAAATCTTCCAACAGTGTTCAACAGAAAGTATTTCCCAGTATTTTGTGTAAATAAATCTTTCCACAATGTTCAACATATATTAAATCCAGTATTTTGTGTAAATAAATCTTCCAACAGTGTTCAACAGAAAGTATTTCCTAGTATTTTGTGTAAATAAATCTTCCCACAGTTCTCAACATAAAGTATTCCCAGTATTTTGTTTAAAAATCTTTCAAGTGTTCAACATAAAGTATTACCAAGTTATTTGTATAATTATATCTTCCAGCGGTGTTCAACATAATGTATTACCCAATTATTTGTGTAATTAAATCTTCCAACAGTGTTAAACAGAAAGTATTTCCCAGTATTTTGTGTAAATAAATCTTCCAACAGTGTTCAATATAAAGTATTTCCCAGTATTTTGTGTTAATATTTCTTCCAACAGTCTTAATGAAAGATTAATGAAATGCAAATTAACAGAAACAGAAATGTGTGCTTTTTTTGTTTTAAAACCAAGGAAACCCATTACACACCTTTTGTTATTATCATTGTACACATGTTTGTCTCTCTTCAGTTTATGTTTAAAAACAAAATGTGGTATAACAATTGATGTAACACCAGAAACCTGTATTCTTGGAATGCTATCAGGATGTCATGTTAATATAATAAATACTTGCATATTTATTAAAAAATACTTTATATTTACCTCTAAATTACAAAATACATCAACAGTTTTCAGAGAATATGTAGAACCGATATAACAGTATTTTATGTAATTAAATCTTCTCACAGTTTTCAGCATAAATTAAACATCAGTATTTTATGTAATAAAGTCTTGACACAGTTTTCAACATAAATTAAACACCAGTATTTTATGTAATAAAGTCTTGACACAGTTTTCAACATAAATTAAACACCAGTATTTTATGTAATAAACTCTTGACACAGTTTTCAACATATATTACACACCAGTATTTTATGTAATAAAGTCTTGACACAATTTTCAACATAAATTAAACACCAATATTGTATATGTAATAAATCCTTGACACAGTTTTCAACATAAATTACACACCAGTAATATACCAACCAGTATTTGGTGTAGTACAATAAAAGAGTAATTTTTTGCTCTCAATTGTTGTTGTTGCTAGATATTTTGAAAATAGTTTTTGTTGTTTGTATTGTATCTATGCAGAAATGATATGTGTCAAATCTAGTAACAATTTCAATTTTGCAATCATTTGTCATCCGTTGTCTGTCTTTACGTTTTGCAAATGTCCATCACTGGGTCATTTCAAGTCACAATGAGCTCAAATTTGAACTTCAATCTATGACACATATATTCCAGTTTTCCCGTGGGATAAATGTCCATTTAACTAATATACCATTTGGTCAAATTATGCTGATTTAGATTTATAAAATCACATGGAAGTCTTCCCCTTAGAAACATTTTATTCAAATGATACCAAACTAGGCAATCAGATGCAGTCTGAAGTTTGACTTGTTTTGTTTTATATGTTTCGACTTTTTGTGTAAAGTTTTGAAGTCTGAAAATGAAAACTAGGTGTGTGATTACAATACTCATTTGATGTTGTGAGCCTCTGGATTTTAATATCCATTGTTACTGAGTTGTAAATTGGTTATTACAAATGTAATGGTTTATCTGTATAATGGAATTATGGAAACTAATGCTTTTCTAGAGTTTTTTTTACCATGATGGGTTTTTATATCTAGTTTTTAGCAGAGAGTTTCCTTAATTTTAATAAAAGAAATAAGCTTGTATATTTTATTAATATTTGATTGTAAAGGTCACCTAATGTTCTCACTGTTTGTACATTATATTGTCATATTACATAAAACATATACTAACTTTTAACACAAGTGTTTTCTATATTGCTTTGCTATAATTTCAAGTGAAATGTGTTAACATATTTATTTACATAAGAAAAGTTTGAAGATACCAGAGAAATAATTAGAAGCCGTAAAACGAAGGAAAATGGCCAAAATAAAAAGGATTTTTTGGGGGTGTTTTAACGCCACTTTCAGCAATATTTCAGCTATATCATGGTGACCAGTTTTAGTAGTGGCGGAAGCCGGAGTACCCAGAAAGAACCACCGACCCTGGGCAGCAACTGGTAAAATAAAAAAAGAAAATAAGACAAACAATGATCTACAGAACACTGTGCAAAAACTTAAGATTGAGCAATACAAACCCCACTAAAACATGGGGTGAACTCAAATACTTCGGAAGGATATACAGTTCCTGCTCCACATTTGTCACCCGTCGTGTTACTCTATGTCTGTATGTCAGTTGTGATATACAAAAACAATAACGAAATTCAAAATTGCAAAATATTTAACAGCGATAATTTGAGATTCAGTATAATGTCGATGATCATAGAACCCATGATATTATACTGTTTACATTCATAGAGGTTAACGTGCTCGAGTGGTGTTGATCGGGAGTTCGAGCGCCGGTCGGCTCAAACCAAAGAATATATAATGTGTGTTTATTGCTTCTAGCTAAGCATGCACAATAAGAAGTTAGAGCAAAGGCGGGTTCGCTCGAAATTAGAATAATGTGTCCGAGTGAAGGGATAAGTATGTCCCCTGACTGTTGTCTCAGTGACCTAGCACTATAAATATCAAACTAAGCATGTTGGTATAATACACAGTGGATATCATCAATAACTCGTCGAAATGTACCGTGTTCTCGTCATGATATAGATGAATAATTGCTCACGTAGCGTTAAATAACAACCATTTACTACATTCATAGAATAAAACAACTGTGTTTGATCCTGTATGAAGACTTTTATATGATCGCAAGCAAATTTGCAGTGGTATTATATTATGGTGTTATCGTTGCACGGTGTAGGATCATATCAATTCCTTTCGGTAAATATCGGCGTTATTCGATTACTTTCGGTTATTACAACGACTCCTTTTGGAAATTATGGCAGATCTAAAACGATGTTCGACCAAAAAAGATGGAAAAAACCAAGAACATAGGTATAATCCTCCCAATACTATCTTTTACGGAACAGTAGAATACTTAACTGAATCAACTTTGTCACTGAATTCCATAGTAATCCTACAGTTTTCTGTATCATGAAACATTTGAAGAGTGCCTTTGTTGTTGGAGCAAATATGTGAAAAAAAATAAGGAAAATGTAACTGATTGGGTTACGTTAGTGTGTTATTCTTTCAATACAATACATGTTTCATCTACGATATGTGTATGTTCAATGTTTTATAGGTAAAATAGGCCTTAAAATCGCTTTTTAAAGAAAAAATGGTCAACGCCTCATTTTGGCTCATCGAAAATGATCAAGCATTTTGGCACCGATTCCTTTCAAACCAAAGAACTTGTATACTAAATATTCAATAAAATGTTGTTTTTTTTTGCAGAAAGCTACCGTGTATTACTTTTTCATTCATGGAGAATCTTTCGTAGCTGGTCAAATTCGTCAGCAGCACTTATAAAGAAGGTCCGGTGTTAATGAACCATGCGTTGTCCTCCTCAGCCTGTAGACCGAATGGTTCCTCTAGTTGACAGATCCTTTTGAATTTTGAATACAATGAACCTTGGCACTGAATAAAGGTTGGTATGGGGTATTGTAACAATACCAGTTTCCAAACAAGATGCCACAAGGTTAAACAATGGATGTTTTTGTCATTTGTACATGGGGAGTTTATTTTTCATCTGTCCGTTACGATTTCCGCATAAGAACGATGTTCGGTTCATCTTTTACCTCCAGTTGTTTGTAGGAGGACTCGTGTCTTATTTACATTTTTGTGTTTGTGTACAAAGATGTCCAACACATATTGTGTTGTGTATTTGTTTTGCTGTTTTCGTCTTGTGTGACCTGTGTTGTCAGTTTCTCTGGATGGTCCATTCCCTAACGTTTATTTGACAAGTTTTTTAAATCAATTCAGGCGAGGTGTACTCGATACAACTATATGCGATAAAATTTATCGAAGACTTGCGGCAGGTCGGTGGTTTTCTTTCCAATAAAACTGACCGCCACAATATAACTGAAATATTGTTGAAAGTGGCGTTAAACACCACAGCTCAACCCACTATTTTACTTGAAAGCAAAAATGAATAAAAAAAAAACAATAAGAGTTACTGGATATTTATATAAGAAGATGTTTTCACGTAAGCTTCAGACACTAGAAGAGTTCAGTGGAACTGAGGACAGGGGACCCTCCGACTAACAAACCAGATCATTGATTTGTTATATATTTTATCCAGAAACTACCCCTTTACAACGGGGGCAAACATCAGCGGGGTACCAATGTTTGAGTCTAATTATATAATAATCACAAATAAACAACCACTAGTATATTAAAATTAGCATAAATCATACACGAATATTTTCATCAAAGAACAAAAATACATATTAAAGTCATTGTGATATAGGTCGTAACATATTATCACAGAATCAAATGTGTCATTTTTCATTAAAACAAAATTATATACAATGTATCACATTATTTTAATTGCACTAAATAATAAGTAAAATATGAATGACATATAAAATAAAAGAAACACAATATTAAGCGAGTTCCTGATCACACATGAATTAATTAAAATAGTTCGCTCTTTCATCATTTTACATAACAGTTTTTTACTGAGCTGGTCAAGCGAGAAACCAATAGCTCAGTGTTAAAACTAAAGCAAAAGTCTCCGATCAAGAACTGCAGCTTTTGAAAGGGCGATAACTCTGAAAACGCGAGATCCGGATAAAACGATTTTCATTAATATTTCAATTTCTTCGAATAGTTCTTGTCTGATACCACGTATGGCTTTGCATTCAAATGAGAAATGATGCAAGTCTTCGACTATATCGTCATCGCATATATTACACTTAGAGCTTTCACGAAGATTAATTTTAAAAAGACCTTCATTCAGGGGCAAGTAATTGGTTCTAGCTAGGAACTTCAGTCTAGATGACTTAATTTTTGACGAGAAACGTCTTAGTTTTTGACGATAAACGGCTTCATTTTGACAAAAAACGGCTCAATTTTGACAAGAAACATCTTAGTTTTGACTAGAAACGGCTTACGGTAGTTTTTGACAATAAGCGGCTTACTTTTGACAAGAAACGGCTTCACTTTGACAAAAAACGGCTCAATTTTAACAAGAAACGGCTTATATTTTGACGATAAACGGCTTCATTTTCACAAAAAACCCCCAAAACGGATCAATATTGACAAGAAACGGCTTAGTTTTTGACAATAAACGGTTTACTTTTGACAAGAAACGGCTTAGTTTTTGACAATAAACGGCTTACGTTTGACAAGAAACGGCTTCATTTTGACATAAAAAGGCTCAAGTTTGACGAAAAACGTCTTAGTTTTTGACGATAAACGGCTTCATTTTGACAAAAAAAAAACGGTTCAAGTTTGACATTACTATGTTTATTTGTTTGTTATTTTGTCACAAGCTTTATGTGTGCTTATATGACAATAAAATTACTATTAATAATGGGTTGTAAAGTTTTAATTTTTGTAATAGGAATTCAGAAATTGTTTCAAGTCAATACAATTGTAAAAATAAATAGCATATCATGATTTGTATAGTGTAGGGCTAGGGAATCACAGCATATATACAGCCTTATTTAATTTGAAAATGTATAAAAGATTCCTCTGAACTTGAACCCATCGTAAATATAGCTACACTTTTTCCACTTCTGATACAATTTTGATGCATTAAAATACAAATGTACAACTTTAATACATTTATCTGATATCACATTATTGTTCATAAAGTGGATTTATATACTTTATTGACTGTGGGAAATGTTGACTGGGGGTACGGAATTGTCTTCTGTGTGATTCTGTTTTTGGCAAACTCTGGTGCTTTATATTCTTCACGGGATAGTTCTCTGTAAGATGATTTCATTTCCATTTGCAACTTCCTCCCAATATCTAACTTTGGTGTTTGTCTAGGGACAAACTCGCTGTAGCCAGCATAATTCCTGCATCGTATGACGCCTTCATCTCGCTAGTCATATTACAGCTTTCGAACTTCCTTCCAATATTCACCCTTGGTAATGGTCTTGGGACAAGATGTTGTCTTACGAGCACAGTGCGTACATCTTTATCACTTATTACTGCACTCTTAGTAGCACTAGACACATTTTATTACAGCACAAACCAAACAAAATACGCAACACAGTAAACTAAAAATATGAGCAAAGACAAACCAAACAAAATATGCAACACAGTAAACTAAAAATATGAGCAAAGACAAACAAAACAAAATACGCAACACAGTAAACTAAAAATATGAGCAAAGACAAACCAAACAAAATACGTAACACAGTAAACTAAAAATATGAGCAAAGACAAACCAAACAAAATACGTAACACAGTAAACTAAAAATATGAGCAAAGACAAACCAAACAAAATACGTAACACAGTAAACTAAAAATATGAGCAAAGACAAACCAAACAAAATACGTAACACAGTAAACTAAAAATATGAGCAAAGACAAACAAAGCAAAATACGTAACACAGTAAACTAAAAATATGAGCAAAGACAAACCAAACAAAATACGTAACACAGTAAACTAAAAATATGAGCAAAGACAAACCAAACAAAATATGCAACACAGTAAACTAAAAATATGAACAAAGACAAACCAAACAAAATATGCAACACAGTAAACTAGAAATATGAGCAAAGACAAACCAAACAAAATACGCAACACAGTGAACTTTTAAAAATATGAGCAAAGACAAACGCCATTGGTGATGTCATCATTTACAGCGATTCATGGGAACAACATTTAATGACAATCCGCAAATTATATGAACATCTGAAGGAAGCTAATTTAACCGTGAATCTCGACAAAAGTGAATTCTGTCACGGAACTGCTACATTTTTAGGACACGTAGTGGGACAGGGTCAAGTTAAACCTGTTTTAGCTAAGGTTCAAGCTATCTCTGATTTTCCTGTACCTGCGTGTAGAAAGCAGCTTATGCGATTTCTGGGGATGGCGGGTTATTACCGGAAATTTTGTTCAAATTTTTCGAACATTTCTGGTCCTTTGACAAATCTTCTTAGCAAGAAAGCTAAATTTATATGGGATGAAAACTGTGACAGGGCATTTTGTAAAATTAAAGCCATACTCCAGACCGCACCAGTGCTTTCTGCACCAGATTTTTATAAATCATTTAAACTTGCTGTAGATGCTCGTGATATTGGTGTAGGGGGAGTGCTTCTGCAAGAGAATACTGCTGGAATAGACCACCCAGTTTGTTATTTTTTGAGAAAGTTAAACAAACACCAGAAGAAATACTCTACTATTGAGAAAGAGTGCCTAGCTCTTCTTCTGTCTTTACAACACTTTGATGTCTATCTTTCTGCCTGTTCTTCTGATGTGATAGTTTACACGGATCATAATCCACTTACATTCATGAACAAGATGAAAAACAAAAACCAGAGACTTTTGCGGTGGAGTTTGTTATTACAGGAGTATAATCTTGATATTCGACATATTAGAGGTAAGGATAATGTGATTGCAGATGCACTCTCCCGTGTCGGTTGAAAAATTTGACATTTATTGAAAATTTAGTCAACGAGTCAATAATTATGCTGTGTTCGGTATTATTATTATTATTAAGCTGGCAAAGCGAGCTATTTATGGTATAAGCATGATAAAATTAAATCAATAAAGAAATAATGATGAATACCATTTTCTTTGACTAGAAATCATTTACTTTGACTAAAAGAGAAATCCTTATCATCCGTACATTACACTATGCCTATGAAAAGGTTTCAACACATCCGGGTTATCCATACACTATGCCTATGAAAAAGCTTCAACACATCTGGGTCACCGCTTTTCGACACTCCTCGAGAACTTATGACAGAATCGGTGTACGAAAGGTATCGAAGAGCGAAATACCGGTCTAGTTTATCGTGAGACCGGTATTTCGCTGTTGCCTATATTGTTTGCTTGTGAAATAAACATTAAATTTAATTCAACGTTCTTCTTCTTTGATGAAACCATACAAATTATTTGTTTGAAATGAATATTTAAAGAATTTTGTCTGTAAATTGAAACCGATAATTATTGAATCCTACACGGAAAGTAACGAGTCGCTAAAAATAACACTATTGCGCAACCAAATCGTCTGCTCTGGATTATTCCTAAAGCAAACTCAAGATTCACTTAATCGCATCAGGTATTAATAAAATACACAATTGCCCAAAATGTCTCAAAGAAAAACACTTTCAAAAGTTCCGTTAACACCCCCCCCCCCAATTTACAACAAATGGTCTTTCCTACGCGGATGTGGTTAAATTTGATAAGTCTAAGTTAAGTCTAACATGTTTAACCTGAACGGAATGTCAATGTACAGTCATCTGTCAAAAGTTTAAAGTATTGGAAAACGTAAAAAAAAATCCCTATATAATCAACCAAAACCATATTTAAATTTTTTTTTATTGTGAAGTCATTTCTGGATAGATTTTAACAAATTTTACACCAAAAACGTTCAGAAATATCTATATTTTGTTTGTTTATTTGCTCATTATGTTTATATGAGCGGTTTTTATTTGTATCCGATGCATAATGTTTCCATGATTGTTAATTTTTAGGATTTATTTTTAGCTGAAATACATAGGAAAATCAAAGTAATAAAACCGTCTAGATCGATTGTGTCAGACGAATATGCATCTAATAATGCGAATCGAAAACGCTTTTAAATTTTGTGGTAAATTGATTCACTTTTACAACGAACGGATTTCTTTTCTTTTTTATTGTGAAGATGGAAAATGTGGGGCTGTCAGTTGCCTTTCACTGAACGCTGTGGAAGTCAAGCAGGCCTCTCATTTACCTGGTGTCTGCAGGTTTCGGTTGTTCCTCTGACACTTCTGTGGTTTCTTTCGGAAACCCCTTGAGGATTTTCCGCTTTCCTCCATCTTTAATACAGACGTTTTGTACATAGGGCACGTACATCGGCATAAATGGTATCTGAGGCTACTCGACTGGATAGTATGTAGTTGTACAGGTCGGTATTCCCCGTTACAACGCCTTTTAATGTTTGGGACTGAATTTGTCCCCCGGTCAGTGGTTCTTTCACTACACTGTAAATAATGTTCACATCACTGTAGGGATGATCATGGAGTGGCATGTAAGTATTTCCTGCACCCCATTTTAAGCTGTTAGACCAGACGCATAGGCCCTGAAGTCCGACACTGGAGATACTACAGAAACCCTGACAGGAATGCCTGGATATCATTTATTGAGGGTGCTCCTTATAGAAAGGAGGAATCTATCTGGCTGTGGCATAATGGTCGTTGATAAATTTTTATTTTTGTTTTTGTTTTGATGGTTTATAGATCACATTTGTACATTACATTTTTGTCTTGAAGAATGGTTCATAATCTTCTAATACATGCATATCAGTATAAAATTCTGCTTAGACTTTTGCATCACTTCTCGTTCCATTCATGTTGTTCTTATCAAGTTGGATTTTAGTATATTTTCGTTTCGTTTAGCATTTTAGTATATTTCGTTGCGTTTCTCATTTTAGTATATTTCGTTTCGTTTCGTTTCGCATTTTAGTATATTTCGTTTAGTTGCGTTGCGTTTCGTAATATTTCGTTTCGTTTCGTTTCATTGCGTTTCGATTTCGTTTCGTAGTTTAGTACAACCCATGTTTATCCCGTAGATCTAGAAAATAATAAAACATCGTGTAAATATTCGAAGTATAGTTCCAAGGACACAATTAAGGCATTATGACACTAGGCATAACACACAACCTCGCAAATAGTACTAAGGGACCGACCATTTAACTTGCAGGTGGGGGGGATTTTTTTTTTTTTCGTTCAAAATTTTTTTTTCGGACAATACGAGAGTTAAAATATGTTTTTTTTTGTTGTCGGGCAAAGCGCGAATTTTTTTTCTCCAGAATTTAACATTAGGTTATAAGACAAAAACTCTGATTCTTTTTTTTTCCTCCACAAAAATCAGAATATTTTTTTCAGCAACATTGGGAATCAGAATATTTTTTTAGGAAAAAATCATAACCGCTCCCCCCTCCTTTTCAAGTTAAATGGTCGTTCCCTAAGTTCATTCCCAGATAATGGTACCAATAGCAGCCAGACTATGTCAAAAAAAGGAACTTCTTGATAATGACAAAATAAAATTTGAATAATATTTCAAAACTATTCACCTCTTTCACACGTTAAATATTACTTATAACAAATATATGACAATTTCAATTTACATGGGGTTGAAACACCGTTACGGAGGTTATGTAGAGACACAATCGGGCTTGTATGGAATTTGCAAATTATTTTTCATCCTTTTATCATTCATATAATCAGAAACAATCATTAAAAATAGAAAAATGTCCAGGTGTTTTGCAACAAATCAAAATAACAAAATTGTTGATGTTGAAAGACATTTACAGATTCCGTATATATTATCATAAGAAAAACTAATATGTTCTAGATTATCAAATATTTTGTTTCGTTCACATGAAGTTCTTTTGTCCGCTAAACATATGCTTTAAATGTTTAGCTGCATACATTTACAGAGGATTACCATATTATACCACTAGCATGGATAAGAATGAACCTTATTGAAGAGGAACAATTTGTTACGGAGGTTATGGAAATATACCAATATTTTGTTGTACAACGTTTATAGGGAAAATGAATTGCTATAGAATGTCTTACGAATGTTGACATCAGATTTAATGAAACAAGACGTGTCAGATATGTACATTTTGTCACCATGTCGTATTACTATAGTTTTTGTATATTCTTTCATTATGATGAAATGAGCCCGATTTTTATTGATTATCCTGAATTTCTACATTTGCAAGGCATGGTAGAAATACCACGCAACGAAATAAGCAAGAACATGTTCATTAAAGACATTTTTTGACTCTAGTATAGCTACTGGAAATAATAATGTAAAAAATTCAGTTAATCAACTACGTTACGGAAATTAGGAGAAAAAACAAATGTACATTTTGTATGTTTTGGAAACCAAAATTTATAACTTTAACATCTTAACATAAACAAAATAAACACTCTAATTTTGGGAAAGTTCTTCTATTTTTGTTAATTTACATTTCGGAATCCGGAAAATATCTGTCGAAGGCGATATATCGTTATGGAGGATAGCGTTACGGAGATTAGGGTCAAATATATTATCTATTTAATTATAAACATATCAAGAAGAAAATTCTCAGAACTCTTTTAATTATGTCCTACTGTATACCATTTATCGAATAGAGACTGCGTCTTTTGGTTTTAATTGTGTTATTCTACTACAAACAACGTTATGCAGGATAGGTTATTATGTCACAAATTAAAAATATCAATGTAACTGCAAATATTTGAGAAAAAAATGTTGTTGCCATAAAAGAACATTTATTTTAATGTATGTGGACAATATCTTTTTTGGGTGGATAGGAAAAGAAATACACGGGGAATTATTTAATTATCCGCGTTACGGTAGGATAGAGGTATTTCTGCGACAATCTATACCTCCAAATGAGTCCATAAAAGTTAAATAAATCAAACAGTTTGTGTTTTACCGATCAAATATCACTTTTAAACTGAAAATAGTGTGTAGCGACATCAAAGTTTACCCCAAAGTCGGTACCTCTTGGAGCTCGGAATTGAATATATGACAAACCAATATGTGAATATATGTTTATTAATTGCCGTGGAGCATGGGCACGCAAACATTCATACTTAAATTTGTTCTATTAAACCTTGCAAATTTTTGTCAACCTAACGATAGTTAATTATGTTTACAAAACATCATAGACCTGCAAGAATAAATAAAATATATCATCCTAGCGGGTCCTTATCATTAACTTGATGAAAATTCATTCAAAATCTCGTATATTTTGTTGTCTGACTATCCAATGAAAAAAAGGGGGGGCCTTATAAAAAAAGTAAAACAAAAGAAGTATTTTTCCCTAAACAACGACTGGCAGATATTTTATTTTTTTTTACAAAAACCAGCTTTGTAATGTTAATGATGGCATTATGTTAAACTTCTGCATGGTGTTATTCACGAGAGAGTGCTAACGGGCGTTTTGGTTGGCTGTTCAATCAGTACAGCCAATCAAAAAGCTCGTTAGAACTCTTGTATTTTCAAGTCTGTGGTGTTTTTGAATGATGGAAAGTGGATTTCTTTCAAAATCAGACTTAAAGGGCATATAAATTGACGAAAGGTAAGAAATTGTATCATAATTTGAATGGATGAAAGTATTTAGCCAGTCAAAATGACTCGTTTACGCATAGGAAAGTCTGTACACAGATGTGAAGTGGGCGACCCATCTCGTGTACGACTTCGGATTTTCACGCCGTTTTGTTTTGGTTCGTGTATGATATCTCAGCAGTTCGGAGGTCTACACTAACAATTGGGGTCTCTTTGGAAAGGATAATTACTTGACTTTCGACTGGTGAAAACATTTTTTGAAAATATTAAAGCGTTACGAAGTTACGATCAATTTAACATGACCACTTAAAAAAATGGAAGCAAGCGAGTTCCTCCCCTTGTATATTATATAGTATTTTTTTTTCGGACGCACCTAGCCCCTGTGGTTTTATTTATACATATTATATAGTTTATCATATTTATATCACAATAATTTAATTTGATTTGAATACTGCAATCTGATTGGCTAATCCGTCTGGAGAAATTTTGGTCATACTTGATAACCTGGGTTGGTATTGTGACGTCACCAACGTCTTCATCCGCCATCGAAAAATTCAAATAGTGACATGAAATAATCGTAATTAAAATCGAGGACTCATTAAATTTTGCTGTAAAAATTAAATTATAAGGAATATTTGAAATTGTTGAACAGGTTATACTTGCAGGGGCGGATCCAAGATTTCAAGTTAGGAAGGGGGGGGGCGCACTTGAAAAAAATTGAGCCGAGCGGAGGGAGGCGCGATTTTTTTGGGGGGTATTTCGTGTGAAAAATCAAGATTTTA
>MJUT01037619.1:336689-347685 GCA_002080005.1 Gigantidas platifrons
GCAGAATAATCATTTACAAATTAAAGAACATAAAATACACATATGATTTGTAATAATTAAATGTAATTTGAAGACATATTAAGACAATACAAAAAAAAAAAAGAAAAAGATGAAGAAAAAGTTTTGGAGACACACTGTGACTCTGAAGGTCAAGGGGGAGACAACCCATAAAAGCATAATATTCTAATGTATTTATTATATTATTATTTTTATTTATTTATTTATTTTATTTTATTTCTTTTTAAGTAATTCTCTGTTTTCTTTCTTTAAATAAATCAATTAATAGTTTAGATGTTAATGAAATAATTTCTTTGTAAGGAACATTTTTATCTGTCAATTTTAGTATGTTAACCCTTTAATGTATAGCTAAAAAACGTCATATTTCTTCGAAAATTACTAAGTTCTTTTGTACTAATTGAATATGGAAATATATTACATGGTAAACGTGGTTACATATAATATTGGTATATATATAATGAATTATATATCAGTCTAATTTAACAATAAAAGTGTAATTTCATGAAATTTATATGGTTCATAAATAGTTCCATATAATATCTACAAACGTTTTGTTTCTCAAACTTACTAAGTTATATATTTGTAAACAAATCAGCTGAATTGTGTAATATTCCAAAGGTTTAATACATATACAACTTTTCATTATTTTTTAATAACAATAAGAAGAAAGAAAAAAAATCGTCAAATACCACTTGAATAGTTAACAAATAAATGAAATGATGGGTTTTTGTTTAAATATGTAAAACCAACATAATTATAGTGCTGTTTTATATACGTGTGTAATTAATTAAGTGATAAAATATAATATATTTATCTTAATTTATCAACACCTTAAAACTGCTGAATCTTTTTAATGATCGCCAATATATGTTTGTATTACAGTGTGTAGATATACTTTGTTGATCTGATCATGACTACCTCTATTTTTGTTACTTTTTTTTTCGGAATTAAGATACATAAAGGGGCGAAGGACATTTGCGCAAAAAAAAATTTAACTTTAAAATTCCATTTGCGCAAATTTTCTTTTGCCTTTTGCGCATTTTTTTTTATACCATAATTAGAATTGATACACCTTTTTCCGCAAATTGAAATACATGTAAATGCAGGTAATATGTATGATATACAGATAATACAGGGGGCTGCCTGCAATTGTAGTAGATGGAATATTATACCGCATAAGCAACACTCTAAAGTCGGGCGATGTCGTATATAGATGCACAACGAAATCCTGTAAAATGTCTATCACAACTGACAAGGATGGAACAACAGTGCTCAAAACAAAAAATCAACACACTTGTGAATCCAGTCAAAGTGACAGAAAAACTGAGGCTCATGTTATGCGCATAAGATCCAGAAACAAATCTGGAGATATCACTAAGCGTCCTTCACAGATAATATTACATAGCGAACGGAAGAGGTAAACATAAACTTTTAAAATAGAATAACGGATAAAACTTTGTGCAAAAGTCCTATAAATAGTTTGCGCAAAAGCGAAAAATAATTTGCGCAAAAGGGTTAAAAAAATTGCGCAAACGTCCTATCAATTTGCGCAAATGTCCTGCACCGACATAAAGTATATATTTACAGGGTTATTAAGTTGTGTTTTATTTATGAATATTCATATATATATGAATACATGTTTTCATAATTCATAAATCAGACAGAAATTAAACAAATTAATTTCTTCTGATTGCTTTAATAATTTATATTTTCCCCTGTATATTATAACATCATTCTTTATTCTTTTCTTTTCTTTTTTTTTTTGCTTTTGTAGAAAGTTTGTTTGTAAATTAGAAAATTTTCTATATATTTTGCGGTCTAATTTGTAAATATTGTCAATATATTGAATATGACAAATTAAACCCCAATAAAAGACACTAGATTGTTCAAAATGGTGTTCTATCGTCAGTGAATATTCAATGCTTATTAACATTAATATTAAAAGTGCTATTTATATATAGAATTTTTTTTTTACAGACTTATAATTGACAATGAGGTTGTGTCAAAAATAATTTACAACCAGCGAAACAAAAATCCTCCCAAAATCAGTGTTTTCATAAATTAAATATTCAAATAGTTGAATTTGAATGTCCTCAATACTGCCGTCTTTCATAAAAAAAAAATCAAATGTCACTCTTTAGTAAGATTTTATTTCCGTATTTTGTCTCGATATTTGTTCAGAACAATAAAACTCCAAAATGAGATCGAATATGAAAATAAAATCTGAAAAGTTGAAGTTGATTCCTGCTGTTAGTTGGAAAACGGTCCGGTTTATCAAATGTCAGTTATATTTAATTTTCTTAATTTGTCTCGATTTTTGTCCAGAACAAGCATTTTTCCAGCTATAGCATGCCGAGAATAAGTAAATTATCAATGAAATGATGACGAGGTTCAATTTGTACTAGACCAACACGCTGAGTTGGATTTTTAATGTGTGTGTTAGGATATTCTTATAGTGTGTGTTAGGATATTCTTTTTAAAACTGGTGTTCCACATCCCAAAATATAAAGTGCTTAAAACGTATAAATTATAAATTACGCTTCAAGAATGGATGAAGATCCGTTCGGTACATATAATTACCCAAAGGTACCCCAAATGTACCCTAAGGGACCATAAATATACTTTAATTGTCATTAGAATAAGAATGTGTGATTAATTTGTATATTTGACATTAAATTTACTCTTTTTAGATGTGTATTTAATGACCTGAATCTTGACCTTCTAAAATGGATATATATATATATTACTACTGAAAAAAATATAGTGACATTAATATGAAATTGTATCTGTTATATTAGTAAATAAGTTCTGTTTGATCATTTATTGATTAAAAAAACCAACAGTTACTGCTCGGCTTGGACTACAAAACCTGACCGGTGTCAATTTCGGTAACGTCAAATCTAGCCGTATTTTGATGCATCGCGACGTTTCAATTACCCGAAGAGAAAAACAACAAGATCGTTTACACTTTTTAGTTTACATTGTTTGTTTTACTTTTCTTTTTCAATATATGTACTGTATTTATAGGATTATCTCATATCAGTCATTTTTAGCTCGACTTTTCGAAGAAAAAAAGTCGAGCTATTGTCGTCACTCCGGCGTCAACGTCAGCGTCTGGGTCGGTTAAGTTTTCGGTTAAGTTTTTTGTCAGAGTCCATTTCTCAAAAACTATCACAGGTATCCATTTGAAACTTGGAATACTTGTTCACTATCAAAAGAGTAACCAATTACAACAAGGCAGATGACCCTGTGGTTTGTATATCCAGAGTTATCTGCCCTTGTTTTGACATAGTACGTAGAAATTAGGGATATTGTTTTAGTATAATTAAAATTTCTCAGTAACTATCAAACCTATTAACTTGAAATTCAATACACTTGTAGAAAGTGTTGACCTCAATCTGGAGTTTGAAATTCAGAATAATCCATTTTTTTTTGCTTGTAAAATCATGTTTTTTTGTATAGAAAAAGTACATATTTTGAAAATTACACATTTCTTTGAAACTACAAAAGATAGAAACTTAATATTTGGTATGGGTGGAGATGCCAATGTGAAGTTGTGCATTCAACATTTTTTATCCCGGGGGCTCAGTCCCACCCCGCTGGGGAATCTGTATAAAAAATGTGACCGAGATCCCCACCCTAAACCATATATATTTATAATCAGGGTGACTAGGCAAATTAAATGCATTATAGCTCAGGCCCCAGGGTCATACCCCACCCCCTACCTGAAGTGAACTATTGCCATCACTTGGCGTCCATCGTCTGTAAACTTTTCACATTTCGAGCTTCTTCTCCGAAACCACTAAGCCAATTGGAACCAAACTTAGCACGAATGTTACTTGGATGGTCCTCTACAAAGTTTCTGTTTTTTGTTCCAGTCGGATATTCAACATGGCTACCAGGGCCAATAATATGCTCTGATTGGCTGAAATTTGAAAGATCTTCTTCTCTGAAACTAATGACCTGACTGAACCCAAACTGTAAATGATTGATCATTGGAATGTCCTTTACCAAATTTGTTTTTTATGCCGATCGAAAATCCAAGATGGCCGCCACCGCAGGACATAGATTAACATTGGACCCTTTGGGAAAATGTTCAAATGCCTTCTTCTCATAAACTACAAATATGATTAAAGCCAAAACTGTTCATGAATGTTCATTGAATGGTCCTCTACAAACTTTAGGTTTTTTGTTCCGATATGAAATTCAAAATGGCGGCTACGGCAGGACTTAATTTAACATTGGACCCTATGGGAAAAATGTTTCAAAACGATTCTTCTCTGAAACCATTTGGACAATTGAAACCAAACTACCCTGAAATTATCATTGGAAGGTTCTCTACCAAATTTATGTTTTTTATGCGGATCGGAAATCCAAGATGGCCGCCACCGCAGGACATAGATTAACATTGGACCCTATCGGAAAATGTACAAATGCCTTATTCTCAGAAACTACAAATATGATTAAAGCCAAACTGTACATGAATGTTCATTGGATGATCCTCTACAAACGTTAGTTTTTTTGTTCCGCTATGAAATTCAAAATGGCGGCTACGGCAGGACTTAGTTTTTTTTCTCCAGAATTTAACATTAGGTTATATGACAAAACTCTGAATCAGATTATTTTTTTTCCTCCACCAAAATCGGAATACTTTTTTCAGCAACATTGGGAATCAGAATAGTTTTTTAGGAAAAAAAAACATAACCCCCCCCTTTTCAAGTTAAATGGTCGTTCCCTTAGATGTGTGTATTTTTGAAATTCATAAAATGTGTGACATGTTTAGGGACCGACCCATAACCCATATCTTTTCTTGTTTACTTCTGTCACGATGAATACACTATATATCGATACCATACAAGTTCATAAATAAATGAAAACAAACATTCCCGTTTTCTCAACTCGATCCTGTATACGTACCTATCCGTTAAAAAATCGATAATTATCGGGACATATTAAATATAAACTAGAACTGTGAGTGACCTCACTGAGTGATACCTCCCGCTTGCAGTTTAGTAGGAGTTGCCCTTAATAGGTACATGCATCCCCTTTTCGTGAAAGTATAAGTTGAATGATTTCCCCTTTAAAATTTTGGGCAGCAACCATATTCCTTCATGCACATCTGCAGGTAGTGTACTACAAGTGTGTAAAGTTTCATAGAAATCCAATAAGCCGTTTAGGAGGAGTTGCGCTTACAAGGTACATGCCCCCCCCCCCTTTTCGTGAAAGTCGTACCAGTTGTTGTTGATGGGCGGAAGAGCAACAAGAGACGTCCTAAAAAAAGCTGTTGAAAGAATCGTCAGAAGGAAAAAGCATCCGACACTTTAACAACATTCTATACAGAGCAGATGCAGAGAACGACCAAGATGTTATTTCCAGATGAAACCCAAGCTATCAGTTCCTGAGGCTTCAAAGTTGTAACATACTAGTATGCAACAACAAAAAACCCAGCCCCTTTAAGGGCTACTAACATCAATAAAAAGAGTCTTCAGTTGTTATTTACAAATTTATTAAATATCTTTAATTCCTTATTTCCTTTCACGTTTCTAAACTTTCTGCGGATTAGCCTATATACTGCTAATTTCGAAAATATATCCGTAAATGTAGTGATTTTTGGACATGTAGTGCTTTGAACGATCTGTTTATAAATATTTGTTTCGTTTTTTTTAATCAAATTCTTCAATGACCGTATGCAAATTATTTAGTACGTATCACTATGATCTGCTATTTAACTTACATCGTACTGAAAATACGCTTCTACAACGAAAAGGGTTTGAACTGGGTTTTCTATGAAGATTAAATTAAAAATGATTACTGAAAGTATACAAAATATTATTGAACTAAAATGTAGCATTGAACTGGAAATACGCTTTAAAACGTACAAATCACGCATGTGTTTATGAAACTTCATTTGTGCACAAGCCAGGTCACGTTGTCTACGCGTGTCAATAAAATACTAGGTGTAGATACGCAATACACAGCCAAGGTTAAAAATCTTTCAAACAAATTTGCACAACCCATGATTTCACTGAATTGAAGTTGAATAATCATTTATTATTTACATTTTATTCATCAATTCAAATGAACTCTCCGTTCTCGTGCTATTTTCTCGATCTCGGGATTTCATTCCCAGGATTACGTTCCAGGATGTTTAATGTTTTGAGGAAAGAAATAAAAATGTTTTTTTTTAATTCTGAGGGGAATCTGAGATAGCGCCTGAAAAAAATAGGAGATATAAAAACGTAATTTCACCTGTACATCTTATTTGACTAGTTTACCTGTAAAACGACACACTCGATTACAAGATTAACACATGGTGTTTTATTGCCCCTCCCCCAACAAACAACTGATCACCGACATGAGTTTAAAATGTTAATCTTTATCACTCTCCTAGACATGACCACTATCACCGTGATTGATCACGGTATGTCTCTTTCTGTACTGTAGGTATAAAATGGGAACATTTCTAACTTCCAATAATAGAAGATGTAACCACGCGTATGTCAGGTGCTAAGTATATGAGAAATCTGGACTGTAACCATGGTTACTGGCAGGTTCGGTTGGATTCGGAAAGCCAGCTACTCACAACTTTCAATTCACCGTTTCGGAGGTATTGGTTCCTTCGTATGCCTTTTGGAATACGATCTGCCCAAGAGGTATTCCAGAAATGAATTTCACAGCTGTTCGAAGGACTTGAAGGCATTGAAACAGATATAGAAGACATACTGGAATGGGGGAGATCCAGACAGGAACATGATGATCGATTACGTACCGTACTAAATAAATGTTAAGAAGTAGGTCTCACCCTAAACACTGAAAAATGCAAGTTCAAGATGAAGGAGATAACATATATTATACATACATTGAGTGCTGAAGGTGTTAGGTCAGACCAAGAGAAAATTAAGGCTATCACCGAAATGCCCGCCCCTGTGTCCAAATGCTATTAGGAACAGTGAACTATTTGGCAAAATGTGTACCGAATATGTCCGCTGAAAGAAGAAAACGAATCTGTATGGACGCACGAGCGAATATTGAAAGATAATTACCCGCTGTTTTGTTTGGATTAGAGTGACTCCATCAATACACATATGGCAGAGTGATCATAAACCACTGGAAGCAATCGTGAGAAAGTCCCTTGGGAGCTCTCCGCCTATACTTCAAAGAATGCTTCTGTGCTTGCAGAATTATAATTTCACACTCGTTAATTACCAACAACGAGAAAATTTCGTTGATGATGACATTGAATGTTTTGTAAACATGGTAATACAGAACAAGTCTGTTTCTGATACTAGTAGTAAACTGGAACAAATCAAGTATGAATCAAAACATGACGTTGTAATGAGAATATTAAAGGATGTTATCCGTAATGGGTGGCCTGGGGTCAAATATGACTTACCGCAAAATGTACGAGAATATTGGAATTTTAGAAATGAACTGTCCGAGGCAGATGGAATAATTCTCAATGGCGAAAATATCGTAACTCCGACAACAATGAGAAAACAAATGTTAATGAAATTACACGAGTGACATAGGCATTGAAAAAACAAAGAAATTAGCGAGATAATTTATTGTTTGGCCGGGAATGAACGCACAGATTGCAGAGACAGTATCGAAATGTGGAACGTGTCTTGCAAATCGTAATTCTAATCGCAAAGAGCCAATGAAATTATCAGATTCCAGATTTACCGTGGAACGCAGTAGGAACCGATCTTTTCCAATTTGACAATCACTTCTATGTGATCGTAGTAGATTATTATTCAAGGTACTTTGAGATTTGAATTCCGCCATATGTGCGAAGCGATTGTGGTACGCAGTACACATCGGCGGAATTCCGGAAATTCGCCGCGGAATGGGGATTTACTCACCAGAAGTCGAGCCCGCATTACTAACAATCAAACGGACTTGCAGAACATTGTGTACAAAGTGTTAAACGATTACTACAAAGACAAGCAGGATGGAAGGATCCGTATTTGAGCTTCCTTGCATACCGAAACACTCCGTTTGAAAACATTGGGAACCAATCATAGCCTGTAATCGTCGGGGAATAGTGTGGTAAATGTCTCTTATATATGGAACTTTTAGGGATCCACAAAACCTCCCTCATTAAATCATCTCGAGTTCTAATTGTCTCTAAAGATCTCTTCAGTCTGATTTTTAAAATACACCACAAATTCTCAATTATGTTGATGGCTGGAGATTGTGATGGCCAATCTAGACAATATAAATAATTTTTTGTTTTCCATGTAGTTGTCCTCAAAGAAGCATGACACGGGGCGTTATGGTCTTCGAAAATAAAAGGCGAATATCCAAATTGTTTGGCAACAACTGGCAATAAAAATTCATCCAGAGTATTTATATACTTTTCACTGTTCACATTCCCTGTGATTGGAACTAATGTACCCACTCCTGAATAAGTATCACATCCCCAGAACATAGCCCCCCAACCTCACGTTTCGGCTATGTTGTCCAACACATGCAGGGCGATAGTCTTCATCGGCAGTTCTCCAGACGAATTTCATTTGAAACAACTGGAGTCTCACCCAAAAATATCACATTTTTCCAGTAATCATCAGTACGTCACTACACGATTATTAGCGCCATCTTGAATAGGGGGCAAGTTGCGTGGTAACCAAAATTGTTTATTTCCGGAATATTTCACGGGTGGAATTTTGACAACCATTGAGATAACGAAGCAAATCATCGAAGTCCTATCTGCTCATGGAAATAGCATAAGAATATGCTGTATTGGAGGTATATGACTTATTAACACTCTTTACTTCCAGTGAACAATATTTTCGATAGAAAAAACCATTGAAGAAGGGAGCGTGGTAAATATCTGTTTTTCATGATAACGTGCGTGAAACACGATTTTGGACATACCAAAATGTCGGAATGTTTTAAATTAATTACTGATGAGACAAACCAAATTATTTGATAACATTTTCCACACAAGTCTTGTATTCTGCCCAAAATATTCGCGTGTGTATTGTGAAAATATTCAAGGATATTCACAAGGTAAGCCAACGAAAAATATATAGCTATCTCATTAGTAGAACAAGAGAGATTTCTTAAGGATAAGGGAAATCCAGCCCAAGCTTGTTCTACTCTTTCTTCTATTGGGGTGGTGTTCATGGTCTTAAAAAAGAACAAGAAAATGTGTGTCACTCTCATATCAGAGATAACGTTGGAAACTTTTATAATTGGTTATTTAAAAGAATTCAGAGGGTCAATTAATGCATTTATTTACAAAAGTAATGGGGCAAAGACCCATTAAAAGAAGAGATGACGATAATAACTATGGGTCATTTTACAATCCCTTCCAAAGTAATCCCTGCATAATCATTTCAATATCATATCTACTTTCAGTCGGAGCAATCCCCCCCTCCAAACAAAACCCTGGTACATGTATTGGTCATCATAGTTTATGTACATCTTTCATATTCATCTTTTTCACCCTATGGAAAGTGTGACTCAGATCAAAGTTCTTTTCATCATAAATCTCTAGAGCAGTACATGTAAGTATCATTTCTAATATATTCAAAGCAAATCGTCACATGTAATTTTATCCGTATTCATCAGGAAAAAAATATATAGAATTTACTACTCTTTCCATATTGGTAAACCTTATTTTGTTTGTCAGGTTTCATGGAGGACAAGGCATATGAGGAATTTGCTTCCAATACCATTGGCTATTTGAAAGACTTCTTGCCAGCCAGTGGATTGTCATGTACTGGTAACAAACAATAACTGGTATCCAGATGTTTCGTCGCATGGGAATCCAAAACACCTCTCAAGTTTACCGAAAAACAACAACTTAACAGACTTCAGACAGAACATGACACCAGGTTGAAAGAGGCAAACATAGATGACCCTAGATCATTCAAGGATGAAGTTTGGAGCTCTGATGTTAAGAACTGGCCAAAAGTAGACCTAGGTCAGATATTTTCCTTTGTTCTATCAAGGAGGGAACAGGATATTGACTTTGTGGGGCATTACAAAACCCAGAAAGCATATTCATACTACCAGATTGGTTTTGATGATACCATTTATTTTACATCCCTAAATTGTAAAAAAAAAAGTAGTCAAATGACGTGTGTCACCTTCACAGAGTATAAGGAATGAAGCGAATGATTTCTAGATTGCTTTAAACAAGAGACATGAAATTGTAGTTTCATGGTGTAGTTGTATTGCAGGCCTGGCTCAAACCTTCAACCATGTTATTGTAGTGCTGTACAAAGTTGAATATGCAACAAATATGGGATACAATGATCCTGCTTGTACCTCAATTCCTCGTGAATGGAACACCTCAACAATAAAAAAAGGCTAGCCTTGCCGACTTTCTAACTTGAATCTACAAAAAGACAACTGTAGTAAAATATCAGGTATTACCACACACTTACACATACTATAATCATAAAAGAAGTTCAGGACAATCGATTTTAAAAGTCGTACAATTGTTTGTTTCAATATAAAGCTACATCTGAAACTAGATTATGAACAATGTTACCTTTTCATGCAATTTCAAATCAAAATTATAAGTTGTTTTTTTTTCAAATTTGCATAAAGGACATTCAGCAAACAACAATCAATCAATCATAAAGGACATTCAGCAGCCAACAATCAATAAATCAATCATAATGGACATTCTGAAATGACATACATGACGTCTTCACTTGATATGAACCTTCGACACCTTCACAATAATTTGATGTTTTACCAGTGTATGGGAGATAACTCTCGTTCAATTTCTTGTACTTACAAAAAAAAGAGGACGAAGATTTGAATTGAATATTTAATGTAACATGATTTATCATTAACAAACAACATACATAACTCAATATAATGATTAGATTTTGATTTTTGGTGTTTTAACGCCACTTTCAACAATATTTCAGCTATATCATGGCGTTCAGTTTTAGTGGTGGAGGAAGCCAGAGTACCCGGAGAGAACTACTGACCACGAGCAACTAACGTAAACTTT
>MJUT01037619.1:364168-402587 GCA_002080005.1 Gigantidas platifrons
TTTTCCCCCTGAAAAAAAGACAGACAACTCAATAGCTATCATTAAAAATTGAAGGTATAATCATTTTTATTTCCATGTGATACTGTAATAACTACATGTGAAAGGATGGTAACTGAGCTGGTCGTGGAATATAAAAATGTATTTGTACAAATATATACCTCTTCCATCAATATTATGTTTATCAGGCAATGAATTGGTAGGCCAAAAAAAATAAGTGAACACTGGTTTCCCATAACCTGGCCGTTTCAGTTTTAACCTGCCTGGTGAATTAATTTATTGTGATTTTTGAAGAAAAAAAAATCAGAGAAGCAAACCATGTCAATTTTTTTCTAACTTGAAATGAATATTTCTGGGACTATTATACTGACCATAATAGTCCCAGATATTTGTAGTATTGTCTTTTCTTCATGACATGAATTCTTATATAAACAGAGTTTAATTTCTGACAGAGGGCATACATTGTAACAGCTCAAAATAGTTCTGGTTAGGAGCATTTAAAGTTACTAAACAATTCAGAGAAAAAATACACTAATAAAATAAAAATTAGAGACCTGCCAGCCGGGCCTTAAAAATCTTCCCATGTTAGGGGAAACCATGGCCAACAATCAATTTTCAATGGCCTTGTCAGAAAATAACAGAATTTTGAGATGAAGGACCAAAAATAAACCAACATACATTTTGTACATGTACCTACATAATAGATGAAATCAAGTACATGTAGACAATAGCATCCTAATGTTAGGATCAAACAACTTAACAAAACATGCTGAGAAAAGCTGAAAGAGGCAAAATAAAGATATCTATGTCTGTTCAAGGTTATCTTACCTATATACAATATACATATATTCTCTATTTTTGTGGTTAAAATGTCTACCCTAAAAATGTCATTTTATGGAGATTTTTTGTCAAGTACCATTAAAATAAGAACGTTCTTGTATAAAATGAGTTTATCTGTTAACCAAGGTACTTGTAACTTCAAACAGACATATATTTATTTTGACCCGACAGACTTTTTTGAATCGTCCAATTATTCTGCTATTATAATGTGTGTTAACTGTCACATGTTTGAAATTTCCATCAATTTTAAAAGAAAAAGAAGCTAGGTTAGGCATATATTTGTTCGGTCCTGCATAATTTTGCCTATCCAAGGGACAAACTTTAGGAAAGATTGTGGTAGGGGCCTAAAATTAGGGATGGTCAGGTGACAGTAAACGCACCTATTTTTTTGTGTTTTAATCAATACCATTGCTATGGTTTAAAACAAACATTCATCTAAAATCATGAAACTACATATACATGTATGTGAAAGTGAATCAAGAGTAAATCTAAATGCTTATCAGTCTGACAAGCGACTCCTGATTTTCCTAATTTTTCCTGAATTTTAGCTGTTCCTGATTTGTTTCTGAATTTGTTAGATAAAATCCTGATAACTCCTGAATTTGAACTTTTTCCCGACAAAAAAGAATAATAACAATATGTTGAAATTATTTTAGTGTGGAGCAAATTTACCTTGTAGGTAAGTTAGATTGATTTGAGGTTAGGTTGCCAATTACATTCTGATATAGGTCGGATCTAATAATAATTCATACAAGCTTATCACTAACACGGTGTGGGTTCGCGCCCAGCTTTGTAAATTACAAAAAAGGTGTACTCGACTCACAGCTACAAGTGATAGAGTTTACCAGTTATTTGCCCTGGGTTCTCTCCGGGAACTCTGGGTTCCTCCACCACTAAAACTGGTCGCCATGATATAGCTGAAATATTGCTGAAAGTGGCGTAAAACACCAACATTCAAATTAAAAACAATAACGATAAAAATTCTTACTACTTTACCCATTTGCTAGGCAAAGTTATTCTAAAAAATGAAAGCTGATAACTAATTTTTTATTTACATACCCAAGAAAAGACAGATATAATATTACAATGTATATCAACAAAAACTACTTGGAATAAATTTATCAATCATTTCTTTTAATTAAAGATAGTTCAAATTAATTACATCGAACATTTTTCAGATTATATTTTATATATTAGAGAGGATTACCATTTATAAATTAATCAGAATTGCTACAAATGCAAAGTTGGCCTAACATTAGAAAAAATGGATACCTCATATGATACCCTTGAAGATGTCAGCATAGTGTTTTAGTATGGAGGATTCCATGATGGATTCTTTAAGAGGAATAAGTGTTAAAGAACTGGCACAGTAACGATCACTAACAGATTTACGCACAATGTTCTCTAACTCTCTCACCAGCAAATAGAAGTTGTCACTTGGCTTTTTTACAGATCCCTCTGTCTTGTTTGTTAAACCATTCACTGTAACTATTAAGAAATGATGAAGAGTCTGAATGACTAACAAGTTTATCCATAATTGTCAAGTTCTTACTAGAAACCACATAATATCTTTTCTTCAAGGCTTTTATGATGAAACCAGCAACGTAGAATAATATTGACTGATCATTCACACTTACAGTTGACTGTTCTTTCTCAGAATCACTTTTCACAAATTGTATCTGTTCTGTAAAGAGTTCACCAACTATATCCTCAAAGAACATTTGTAAAAATAAATTAATGTCACTAGACTTAAAGGCTGGACACATTGCTGAAATGTCTTTACAAAGGGTAGTGTCTTGACAAACTCTGTGCAGGTGTTGAAAAAGTTGCTCACGGTCATTAGTTTTTGTAAGGTTCGAAGAAATGGAAACGAAAACAAATTTCATCTCTTTCTCTAATCTCATTCTAATAGAATCTGATGATGCAGCCATTAAATATATACTAATATTACTGATATGTTTGCTGTGAAGGAACGGATCATTTGCAATGTTCCTTAGTGAAGACTGATAAGCAGCTGGACAAATCTGACTGAAATGATCATCTTGACATGAAAATGTGTTGTCACTTTTAATGCCACTTGTTGTTACCTTTTGTTGTCAGTAGCCCTGGCATCAATATTATGCTGTTTTTTTCACATGGCCACAAAAACCCGATATTGTCTTAAGAACTTTGCTACATTCAGGACATTTATATTTAACCTGGTCACTAGTTTTTTTTTAAATCTTCTGCTTTTTAGATGGTTTACTGTTTTCATCTTCACTATTACTGTGGTCAGTATCAAACTCAGTGTATTCACCTAGTATATACATAAATCAAGATCAATATAAAACACATATTTACTATATAAAACACAATTGTCAATGACACACTGTTTTTTTTTTTATTCAGTTTATACAGGTCCATCTCTTAAATAAATGGTATAGTCTCTATGGTATACCCTTGGTGGTGAAGGTGTAGACTGTGGTTTAAGACATTCAATGGCTGATCTGTTGTTGTACACCTTTTTTTTCTTTCAAAGCAACATACTCTTAAACCAGATTATTAATTTTTATACAAGTTTATGTAAAGCAGAATATTTTTCTGTGGCCAATGCTGTGACAGATTATTTAATGTCTTTCCCTTCTAAATCATAATATTCTTTTAGGAAAAAACCATACCCCCCCTCTTTCAAGTTAAATGGTCGTTCCCAAAATTGAATTTAATTAATTTAAAAAACAATGTTTGATGCTATATACAATCAATGATTAGAATATCCTAAATCATTGACCTGATTAATTGTTTTAAAACACTTTTAATCTGGTGATTAAAAATCGTTAGGCCTATGTACAAACGTAAACATTTAGATTCTACGATAATTAGCTACATATTTTATTTTTATTATACAAATCCTTGATTTGACACACAAAGAGAACAATAATTAACCTTCCAGACGAGTTTAAGGCATATTGTATGATTATAAAGTTGTTTCTTACCTAGATATCCAAGTTTAAAGAAAATAAACTCTGTCCTAGAAACATGTCAACATCGCCTCGTTTAAAACGGAAGTCGGTAGTCTAAGGAGTAGAATAAAATCTCACCACACGAGATAAAGCGAGAAAACACGAGATGCATATCCTTCCTACTATATAAATCCTTGGTTGATAGTATAAATAAAGGTAGATATATAAAATCTAAAGCATACTGTAAAGGGAGCTTTTGTATGTGTAAGCTTCCACAATGTGTACTCTAAATATATTTCAGAAAGTTCCGGCTTTCCCTCAATTTCACCTCAAAAGTCATCAGAAACACCTTTTGAGAAAGCCCATGAACTTGCCAAAAATAAAAATAACTTGTTCCTGTAACAAGAGGGTCTGGTGTCTGTGCGTCACCGTCCCCTCGTGTGTACTGAAATGTCTGATTTAGCCACAAAAACCTCCAACAACAGACCACAAATGTTCGATGTATTCCATAGTGGGGCTCAGACGAGTTCGTCATATATTTACCTAGCAGTCAGACACAAGTATGAATAAGTTTTACATATTTGATATTTGAACAAATGTAAATGTTTCAAAATTTAACAGGTGTATATGTTGCAAGAATCAAAAATATTGTAATACTGGTATTTGTAAATGTTTCAAAAATGGATTAGTTTATACTAAAACAAGTACTATCTTTAAAAAAAAAAGATATGCGACGTAGTTACATTGGTGTGCTTATTAATATTAGGAAAAAGTATGAAATTCTTCTCTTTTGGTCAAGTTCCATTGGAATCCATCAGTCCATGAGGATACATCACATGCATACTTGGAAGGTTAAAACCATAACATATGTTAATGCATCACTGAACGTCTTCTTAGTACCTTATCTTTGAGAAATGGACCCTGAATCTGTTAAGGCACATTTCGTTACAGTGTACCAACTTTGTGTAAAATCTCATTGGATTTTTTCAACAAGAATAGGAGTTGCATGGGTAAAGCCACCTCAATCCAATTATGCATCCGGGAAGGGAAAGCAATAATTAGGGTTTCCTAAAAAATAAACATATGCAAATATCGTTCTAAATTGTAACCCCTAAAAGTCTGTAACTGCTCAATTGGCAAGGTTTACTAAATAGGGTTTACTTAACATTAAACTGCCTTGGTTTTCACATCAAAAACATTTTCTATATTTTCTAATTATTCATGCATATTCTAGCCGAATTAAATATGTGCAACGATATCTGAGAAAATGTGTTTTAAAATTTGTTTTCATGTCCTCTTGGTGGCATCCATCTTGAATTGATATACATCAAATCAGCAGTTTTATTAAATACCATCAGCTGCTTATTATGTCCAATCATTCTTCAATCTAGTGTCAAACGGTTCCCAGAAAATGGTTGTACCTATTTTCTTATGGTCCTGTGTTAATTTTTTTTCTTGGAAATCCTATTTTTTGCACTGTCATTATAACACATAGTTTGCCAGTATTGTTACGTGACCATTCATATCTAATGATGATTCTATCTATGAAAGTTTTGAGGTTTTTGTTTGTACTACCCATAAGGTCTATGATAAAATATATTCTGTGGTGGTGGCCATCTTGCTCTAAATTCCAGTTTGCAGAAGGACTCCTCTGATCTGTCAAATGGTTTGTGATAGAAAAACAATTGCATATATATTTCAGTGTGCTATATTTAAAATTTGCCTAAAAGTTGTGGCGATCTTGGATTTTGCATCACAATAAAAGAAAACACACATTTTGTTAAGGACCATCAGGTGATCAATTATCTTTCAATCTGTTGACAGGGATTGATGTACATGTAAATGATAGGGTTTTATGATAAACTAAGCCAAGATAGAGGCCATCTTGGAAAGCAGTCATGATAACCATCTGCTGAAGTGGTTTAATATTAGGAGATGAAAATGCCACTCAATCCAAGGTTTTATTGGTCGTCTTGGATAACAGACAACAATTTAAAGCATTTACTAAGGGACCGCCCACTATTACATAAAATTTGGTTCGAATTGCCGGAGTGATTTAAAAAAAACTGATGATTTTTCAACAAATCAGAGCCATTAACCCATCTTGGATGACAGACACATTGAAAAGCAAGTTTCAAAAGATGCCCAACCTCCCAATAATTATTTATACCAAGGTTGTCATATTTCAGGGAAGTAAAATGTAAAACGTTTGAAAACATACATCAAGTGATGACAATAGCTTACATGGAGCTACAGTAAAGTAAGCTAAACTGAATACTATTGATCAGACTAGACACACCCTCTGGTTAAAGTAGGTTTTGGAACTTGACTTTTGATAATCCAGTGAACCTTATTCATCACACAATCAAATATGACTAATATTCTCCAAGGCAATCAGGTTTTGAACACCACTTGTATTTATATAATATAGGTGGACCAAGTTTGTGACTTTGATGTTGCAGACAGACATTCCAAACGTATTCACAATATATCTGCATGCTCTAAATAAGCAACAATAATACCAAGAATAATTAATATCCATCAAGACATTCAAACGTATGACATCATTCCTATATAAGTGTTATACCTGTGACCTTTACAATAGACATTTGAAACTCTTCTAAGACAGACTGTTTGCTTGGACATAATTTGCAGACACACTTTACTTATTTCTATATACCCTAGGAATATGGAAAAGAATAACTAAGTATACTCCAACTTTATTTATATAAATACTGTTTACAAAACCAGAAAATATAACGATTGATTGTCATAAGAGTTATCTGTCAAGATACATTAAGCTTGTACAAGAGTTGTGCATTATTATTATTTACTCTGACAAAAATAGCAATAACAATATTAAATCTAAAATATTTAAATGATGGACGTTTGCTTTATTATTTTTGCCTTTTAAGTTTTTGTACCATATTCCAAACCTTATTCCTCGGTGTATGGCAATTTAATTTCGAAAACAAATTACGCCAGGAAGTGCGCCGATTTTGTTTCAGTGTTCTTCGAGCTTTCGCCCTGAAGATGCGGAAATTGTCGAGGTTGTCCGATGTAGGATGCTTTCCGAACTGTCGTTCGGCCTTTTTGCGATGTTTGATGGCGTCTTTGCAATCATCATTAAACCATGGTTTTCCTGGGTGTTTTGGATTTGTCGAGGGTTTAGGCATAGTCTCATCAGCTATCGAAATTACTGTTTCATTAAGCTGCAATATTGGATCAGTAGAATTTCGGATCATTTCCGTTTGAAGTTTTTCCCTGCACATTTCTTCGTACAGGGGCCAGTCAGCTTTATCAAATTTATACCGTGTAGGTCTCTCACCTACAGTAGAATTTAAGCTTTCTAGGATAATCGGGAAATGATCACCACAGAGATCATCATGAACTTTCCATGAGAAATCTAGAAGAAGAGATGGATCAGTAACAGTAAGATCAATAGCTGAATAAGACCCATTCCCAGTATGTAAATATGTATCAGTACCGTTATTAAATATACATAATCCTTCCTGGGAGAGAAAGTCTTCCATTTTTTTTTGCCTTTGTCGGTGGTTGTTTTACTACCCCACAAGGAGTTATGTCCATTAAAATCGCCCATGATGATGAAAGGGGTAGGTAATTGGTCAGCTAAATGTTTGAGTTGAGTTAAAATGAGTGATGAATTTGGTGGTATATAAATCGAACGCAAGGTTATTGTTTTATTTAAATTGATGCGTACAGCAACAGCCTGCAGATTTGTATTGAGATTAACATAACTATGTAAAATGTTATCTCTAACAAGGATGGTAGAGCTGCCTGCAGCTCGTTCATCCTCATCTGCATAAGTGCTGTACAGGGAATAATTCTTTAGATTTATATTATCATTTTTTCTTTAATGTGTTTCTTGTAGACAAAAGTAGGTAGGAAGGCTTGTATCAGTAAGGTGAATTCAATAAAATTAACTTTGAGGCCTCGACAATTCCATTGGATGATGTTCATTTTGAGGGTCGAATGGGGGAATAGTCTGGAGGTTTTCGACGAGATCTACTCCGCCGATCTCCTTGGGGAGATCTACTTAGAGATCTCCGAGAAGGGGAGTGCGAATCGTCCATTGGCTCGCCCCATATCGTCTCATCATACTCATGTGAACGTCCTTGTTTATTATGGACATGGACAGGGTCCTTCATCATTTTACCATGTCCCTGTGGAGGACCTTTGGAGCGTTCACCTTTAGCAGATTTGCTGTTGTTGACATTTTTTGGTTGTGTTGAAGGTGTAGAGGAAATTGAAGATTTTGTTGTTTTTGAAGTGCTGGCAGTTTGTGAAGAACTTGATGTTTTCTTTGATGGTGTAATTACTTTTTCTTTTGGTTTTTCATTTAGTCGTGTTGGCCTTTCCGTGTCCTCAACCCAGGTGAACATAGTTTGTGTTTCAACTGAACTGAAAACACGTTTAGCAGCACTGGCGTATGATGTCTGCGAAGGCGTATCATTCGCTGCAGAGACGAATCTACGTGCCTCAGGGTACGTTATATTTTTCTCTGACTTTACTTTTTGTATATCTTTTTCTGTTTTGAAGAAATGGCAGTCTTTGGAGGAAGCCATGTGAGGCTGACCACAATTACAACACGTGGTATCATTGGAGCATTCGAAGCCTTCATGATCTTCCTCTCCACACTTAAAACATTTCAGTTTCCCTTTGCATTCCCTTACCATGTCCGAATTTTTGACACCGAAAGCATCGCACTGGATTCGGGACATATGGACTTACTTTTACCTTGTAAAGGCCCATGCGAATGGATCTGGGAATAGCTGGGGAACAAAATGTTAGAAGAAATGTGTTTAATTTTATTTCCTGTCCATTTCTTTTCCGATACAAATCGTTTAACGTGTGTAATTCCCTGAGGTACTAGTTCGTAGCAGATTTCTTCATCAGTTAACTCGTCTAAATCATCGTCTCTGTAACGAATGATTCCCCGACTACTATTGAGAGTTCTATGGGGAGATGACGAGATTTCAATATTATGAATTTGTCGAAGAGCTAATAAATTTAACGATTGATGTTTTCTGTGTGTTTCAATCAATAGAGCGCCAGATCTGAATTTTGTGACGTTTTTTTATCTCTCCTGCACATCCTGTAATACATTTTTCAATAACAAATGGTGATAGTTTTGTTAAACGCAGTAGGCCTTCATTACTTTTCAAAACGATAAATCGCGACCAATTATCTGAATCTTCAATTTCTTCTTCAAGTCTTACATTTTTTCGTTTCTTTGGATTGGATAAAGTTGGACTCTTTTTCATGAGGAGCATCCATGTTGCCATGTATAATAGTTCACCATCCTTGTCCCCACCCACCACGGATTGCCAACACGGGCGGTACTTGAATTCCGAGGATCTCCATCGGAAAGTACCAGGAATTCCAAGGATGGTATACTCGAAGAGAAGACTTTCTATAAGAACGCAAGCTTCGTATTGGGGCTGGTTCCCCAATGAAACAACCGTTCGAAATATCAACTACTCGATTGACCCATTAGCCACCGCCTTCTTTAACAATGCTATCTCTTAGCTATTTAGTAAACATCATTCATCAAGTTAGAATAATAAAAACCTATAAACAGTGTTTAGAGGATCAGTTAAAGGGCTTGACGTGACCAGCCGATTGATCGAATCGGGTCCATTCTACCTCCCGTCTAGGTGAAGTAAGGGCCAAAGAGGTGTGTTTCAACCACCAGGATCCCGTTCTCCACCATTACGGGTCGCAACACACGGCAAACGTGTCGCCTCATTTAGTCTGACTTCTACGACAAACAAGAGGGTGCTGTGGGCCTATTCGTAGTACCCCGGACCCACACAGGTCCAGATGGTGGAGAGGGTTGCTACTGATTCAGTCACGACAGGCAGAATTGGTTTAACGGAAACCAACTGCATCCAGTTCAGTCTACTTGCAGCTGGAGACAGTGGCTTCCGATCTATATCAGTTATGGTGTAAGCATTCTTGCTCTGGTGGATGTAGAAATCATCCCCTCGGAAATAGCCTTCCCTGACCATCTCATCCTTCTGATTCAGGTGAGGTTTGAAGGTTCTACAGTGCCTCTTGATGGCAGACTGGCTGGTAGCCTTGAACATACATAGGGTACAGTAATATGGCGAACAGTAACGACAGATGCCTCTTCCAAATGTGGCTGTTCACCCTGTACCTTTCAGCAATAAAGGGGCTATCATCCCCACACCATTCACAATTATAGGCAAGGCCTCTTTTGCTGTTCTGTTGAAATGACATCTATTCCTTGTTTTTTTTATCCCACTATCATAGTGCCTTGCCCTTGAAAGGCTACTAGTAACTAAGCACAGAAATAACTAATAGCATATTTCTTATTTTATAAAGGTAACTCCTCAAAGTTAAAGAGAATTTTTCTACATCTAAACCATCGCAAGTTAAAAATCGTACTTGCCGCCACACCGGAAGTGAACAATCGTAAACAACAAGTGGTTGATGAATGAGACTGACAGCGGGCTCATAATATTGCCAAATTCTCCCGTAAAAACACATGACAGCTACTATAAAATGCATGAATGGATTACTACTGATCTGAGGAGTTACAATATGTCCAGGGCTACAATATACATAAACTTAAAACGATGTTTATTGTTGGTAATTTTTATTGGGCAACAGGAGTACGTCGATGATCATTGTTATAATGTGAGGAAATAAATCTATATTTGCGCCAATATATAGTCAAAAGGCACAATGTGTCTAAAATACTACTTAAGGTAATTTAAGGTACTACACAACCTGCCTCATATTTTGCACCAATCAAAAAGTCAAAAATACTACCTATGAAAATATAAAAATGTACTATAGATAGCTGGCAATGTATTTCAAGGTAGAATAAGGGTTACCTCAAATATTTCACACCAATATACCAGTCAAAAGACACAATGTGTCTAAAATACTACTTAATTTATTTTAAGGTACACATTTGTTGTCCGCGACCTGCCTCATATTTATTCCAATTAAAAAGTCAAAATTCACATTATGTCTAAAATACTAGCTATGAAAATGTGCTATAAAGAGCTGGTAATGTATTTTAAGGTAGAATAAGGGTTGCCTCAAATATACCAGTCAAAAGGCACAATGTTCCTAAAATACTACTTGAGGTATTTCAAGATACAAATTTGTAGTACACGACCTGCCTCATATATTGTACCAATTAAAAAGTCAAAATGAACAATATGTCTAAAATACTAACTATGAAAATGTAAAAATGTACTATAAAGGGTTGGCAATAATGTATTTTAAGGTAGAATAAGGGTTGCCTTAAATATTTCACACCAATATACCAGTCAAAAGGCACAATGTGTCTAAAATATTTCAAGATGCACATTTGTATTACACGACCTGCCTCCTATTTTGTACCAATTAAAGAGTCGCAATGAACAATATGGATTAAATACTCCTTATGAAACTGTTAAAATGTACATTGTACTATAAATAGCCTGGCAATGTATTTTAAGGTGGTACAAACATGGACTTAAGTCAAAATATCAAAATCAAATCAAGTAAAAAAGTTAAGTTTCGTTTCGTGTGGTATTTTTAAAAGATTGAGTATCTAAAAAAAATGTCTTGAATTATAAAGAAGCAAGCAGTTCAATATCTTCTCAATTTAGACACAGTATTGTCTTTTTTCGGACTAAAAACATATTTTATCCTGACTGGAATTACTGATAAATCTTCTTCAATTGCCTTCTTTTCCGGACTTATTGGTTTTTCCGTGATTTCTTCCACTTGCGGTGTGAAGAGAGTTAACTCTTTATATTCCCCTTCTTGATTAATAAACACATTGCAAACAACTGACGTAATTTCTGTTTCTCCGGTGTAATTTTTCGAACAGGACGGGCAAATGTTATTCATTAACTTTTTTTCTAACATGCTTTGTTTTTACAGGAAATGTATGTTTGTAATGACGATATACCAATAACTTCAGCAGTTTCCGATAGGACATCTTCACAGTTGTCTGTCACAACATCTCGTACCAATTCTGATGATACATTCTATGGAAATGAAAGATGCACACATTATAAGTAACTATTATGTAATATATTATTACATAATAAAGAAAATCATATATGTTATAAATGATTTCACATTTTTTCATATACCAAGTGCACAACTCAAGAATAATGCATAGTAAAACTGTCACAAATCTAAAAGGCATTACATCTGACACAGCCAGCCACTGATACATTTACAGTGTATATTAGAACATATTATTTAAAGCAAGCTTAATGTTTATCCTTCCTCTTTTCCTGACAGAAAACAAACTGTATAATAAATGAGCAGTATAGATATGCCTATGGAATATCAATTACCACCAATAATTGTCAATACAACATTTTGCAATTATTGTACACTTAATGATGTGCATTGAATATAACTAACATTAACACAATTCATTATACTAATTTGCATGATCAATTAACAAGTGGTTTAATCTCTATTACAATCGTTTCCAGAAACTCATTTCTGAAAGCCCGAATCCGACTCTCAAATTACAATTGAATACAAGTTATTTCCCTTGTTGGGTAGTAGAACTGGTTCACGGCAATGAGCAGCCAAGAAGTGCCAATGTTTAATCTCTACATTTGCATGTATCATTCAGTTTGTATAAATTTAGATATTATTGATGGTGTTTTTACTTCTAAAGCTGGAAATGTTTGCATATTAAAGTAATACATACATGTACTTTTCTATTTATTTCTCACCATTCTCTGTACTGCAGGCAACCAATTCTACTATCAGACACAGGAAATAACTCATATGCAATTGTTATTTTAATGTCAGATTCAGGCTTTCAGAAATTAGTTTCTGGAAAGGACTATTGGGAGCATTTGCTACCTTCAGATCCCTTAGTAATATTTCTACAATGGCTGAATAAGTTAGACTGATTACATTTTTTTTTAAATATGTAGCACAAGTTTTTGTTAAAGTACACTGTTTACATGTACGTGTATAACTGATATGACATAGAACCACATCAATCTGTCATTTTGGTTACTGATAAGAAATTCTTCAAGGTAGAGAGAGGACACTGTGGGCAACAAAAATATATATATTTTTTAATTATCTGAGTATAATATGATAAATGAATATTTTGGAATATCTAAGACATAAATTTTTATAATTTTTTATTTTTTTTTTCAAAATGGCTACCCTTTTTTGGCAATATAGCCTGTAACTGGCTTTGGTGAAATCGAACAAAATTTGATTTTAAAGTGGAATAGAAAAAAAATGTGTCAATGAATTTAAAAAAAAAGATCACATTACTTTTATCCATGCTACATACCATTAAAAAATAAAGATATGTTTCTAGGCAAAAAAAAAGTTCGGGGTTTAGAAAGACACCCTGACATATACCCATTTTGTCAATTTCATGAAAAATGTTCACATGTTTCACTAAGACATTGAATAAATGAAAATAATACAGGCAAAGATAATGTGTGTAAGGGAAATGATATAGTTATCAAATTAATCTGTCTACAATTCCTCCAGGGCGGGAAAAGTACATTTTAAGAGCTAATTTTGCACTCTTTAAAAAGAGGTGCAACTGATTTTTTAATTTGTGTTGGTCTTACACTAGCCTTGTTTTTTTTGGCCGTATTATTTCATCCTTTCGGGCAACCTTTTTAAGGTTTAAAGGAGGTTACAACTGCCTTAGATGTTTGTGAAATTGACATTTGATCTGTAGGTCAAATTATCATTCCATCGGGTAATCAAGCTGGATCAATTTAGACTTATCTTTCACACTAATCATTCATATGACTCTGGGAGGAAATTTATATTATTTCAATCATCAAACTACCCAAAACAAAAATCATTTGACCTTGATCTTTGACCTGAAGTTTAAAAGGATATTCCAGCCAATTTATATGTCCTTCACATCAGGTATTTTCCAAATTGGCAACAGATCACATCTGCAAAGGACATGCTCACATACATATATATATACCAAACTCGGCGATCCTCGCATTTCTACCTGTTTCTAAGGCTTGTACAAATAAATTTGATATTTTCAGACAATGTATATGTGTTGTTTTTATCCTGCAAGCATAAAATAGTTTTACTTTAGATTAAAATCCTTTACTTTACGAGTTTTCAACTTTGATGAAGTGCTGGATGAAATGGTGCGTGCTTTGGCGTTTTTGTGACGTCACAAAAGGAAGCTATGCAGCGAACCAGATTGCAATGCAAATTATCATTGAATTAGTAGAAATTGGTACCAGGAGACTAAATTCATAGTATATGAATATCACTTTTAAATATGCGTACCCCTTTATTCGTATAGAAAATAAGATAACAAAAACCTAAAAGAGAAAATAGAATTTGCAAAAGGACAAGGTATAGGGTAAGGAATGCACCCTCTCCCTTTTTAGAAAAAAAGTTAAAATATTAAGAGAGTCCATGAATATCCAAATGTATCAACTAGAACATGTTCGACATATAAACAGAAAAACATGTTCATGTTAATCAATAATTTTTTTCCATGTGTGCACCTTCTTTGGTTGAAATAAGTGTGTGCAACTATAAATACCCAAGGTGTTAATTTGTTGAAATGAAAAGCATACCACAGATGCAGTTCAAAATTCAAGAAATTGCAAGGGTACTTGTTGGTGCAGATATTTTTATTTAGAAAACTAAGCTTATTTCAGGACATTTAAATACCGCTTGATATTCAGGAAATGTAAGTTTTAAAATGCACAGTTAAAATACCTTCTAAATATCAAATTCCAAGTACATTCTTTTTTTTATTGTGCAAGATCAGTAATTTTTTTCAAATACAAAAAATGTACTACAACATAAAGCTGATGTTGACATGATACCTGTATTACTGTTATATTGCCAACCAGAGCCTCTTGTTTGCCAACCAGCATCAACACTACATTCTAATTCTTCACTGGTGGAAACAGCTTTTTCTTCTGCACTGGTAGTTTTACAGGAGTCTGATGCCTCAACCATAACTGCAGATGCTATATCTTTCTCCCTTTTTCTTAATGTCTTAGGATCTGGTGGGGGTATATTACATGTGCTAAGAAAGTTCACCACATGATCTGGACCCATTCCAGAGAGTACCATTGCTGAAATCATTATAATTTGTTTATTTGTTTTTACCACTTAATTCATAAATATCTATCAAATGTTGGACTAAGTTAACTGAAGAAAGACAGGTAAAACTACAATTCAATAATAGACCGGCTGACTATTTAACAATAGAGAGGGGGCTTTGTTTTATTTAAACTGCAGCCTCCTTTTCAGTTAATGGTCCATCCCTTATGGACAAATTGAAGGAGTAGTAAAACTACAATTCAATAATAGACCGGCCGACAATTTAACAATAAACAGGGGGCTATGTTGTTGTTTTTTAAATTGTAGCCCTCTTAAGTTAAAGGTCCATCCGTTATATAAAGTATGAACAATGAAGATCAGCTTAGCAACACTGATCTTGGGCCGTGTCAATGAGTGTCCTAAGATATATCCCAAGACATATCTTAGGACACGATTTAGGATGATCGGAGGGCATGTCTTAGACATATCTTAGGATGTAGATAGAAGATGTTTTAGTATGGTCCTACTTAGGACAGTCTTCAGATCATCCTAAGTCAGTTATAATGACCTAATCGTTTATAAAGAAAAAAATACAATTTGAAATTATTTAATATCGACTAAAATGCAATAACGTAATTATTGAAAACCCAACAATCAAACAAACATACCCCAAAAAGAAATACATTTTTTTTTAAATCGTTAATATGAGAGAAATTATTATGAAATAGAGTAGTTTAAACCTCTATTCGACATGTATTACATGTAAAATACATGTGTAAATCGTGATTTAAAAGGTCCATTCGATTTATATTATTACCGACTGTTCAAAACAATAAAATCATTTTCAAATCGTCTACAAAGATCTAGAATCATTGGTCTAGAGAGCCGATATTTACGTATTATCTCCCTATCGTCTAAATAATCTAAAGGGTTGTCTGTCCCGGAAGATTCTATTTCTCCTTATGTTTTGGTTTCGTTGTCTCAGTACAGCATAGCTAGCAGCCATATTTGTTGTTTTTATTCCGAGTTAGGACATCCTAACTTTTAGGACTCCTAAGACATGTAATTCGTCATCCTAACTTTAGGACAAATTTTGCGACATGTCTTAAGTTATATTAAAATAAAACGAAGATACTTGCAATATATATTTTTATTCATATACATTTAGTAATGTTCAGATGAAATGTGTGGAATATCGTTGAATAACGGAGTTGGTATTTGCCGACTACTTGATATAATTGCAGGAGTGACAGAACTAACTGGAGAATCTGGTCTAGTTGGTGTACATGTAGTTGTTTCAGGTACTTGTAGTTGAAACTGAAATGTTGGCGTTGACGGCGTGGTTACTCTTGGCGTTAGTGGCGCTATCCTGACTGGAGTTGGTGTTCGCGGAGTTTCAAATGTGACTTATTGCCTCTGTAATGCTAATAAGAGGTCGATTTTCTGTTGGGAGTATATTAACCTTTCCATCTCAGATTGCCTAGCGTTATTAATGTCTAGTTCCTATATGGCGCCAAGGGTTCTTTGCAGACTGAAAGCAGTTGGCTCGGGCTGGTTTGTGTAGCAGACGTAGACGTTCTTGGAGATGTCGGAGCTGATGGTGGTGTTGGTGCTCTTAAATGCAGAGGCAGTTGTGGTGACGTCGATGTTGACCGATATTTGTAGGAGTCATTTATACTATCCTCCACACTGAGTAATACAGCCGATCGTCTGGGTTTCTTGGCATTGTTTACTGCAAAGTTTCTTTTTTCTTTTATGCAGTTTGAATGGCGAATTCGATACAGATGATTGTGGTGATGACTGCGCTGGAGAATGTGGCGATGAATTGATAGGCGAGTAGGGCGTAGATGAAGAGTGAGGCGCACTAAGTACTGCAGTGTCGACTACTGTTGCCGTTTCAGGCTGGTTGGTGCTGTTGCCATAGATTACAGGGTACCGACTAACAATACGGACACGACCATCTGTCAGAATTTTTATTTACTCGGGGACATGTATACAAAATGCTATCATCATACTTTATTAGGAAGTGACTATACTCTTTCGTAACAGCTCTTAAAGGCATTGTTAATTATAATGGATTGTTCAAATTTTATTGTCATATTTATATGTTACAAGTTGTGCAGAAGATTTATATACAAGTGTGATACCATATAACTGGAGAATTTTGCTACACTTTAATTTTTGGTAATTTTGTGGCCTGCAATAAATTTGCAAAAAATTACATGCATTTTTCCAGGAGTTTATCAGTGGATCCAGATATTCTGAATTGAAAAGGAAAGGGAGATCTTAACTATAAATTACATTTGAACCTCAATTACTCAAACTCAAAGGGTCATGTTTCCAGTTCCGTACCAGTAGAGTATGTTCTGTATTTACAATTTTATTGTTTGGAGGTCATATTCATGATTGACCTTGGGACTGATTGTTAATGTTATGTACATATATGGATAATTTATATATTTCTGTATGTAATCAATTATGGGGCCTGGGTGGCCGAGTGGTCTATGCAGTTAGTCATATCTACCTTACAGATCACTGTAGCCTATCGCCTCTGTGGTGTGAATTCGCGCCTGGCTTTGGGCGATCGCAAAAATGAAGTGGAATCGACTCGCAGCGCATGTGAAAAAGTTAACTTGTTGCTTGCCCAGGGTCGGTGGTTCTCTCCGGGTACTCCGGCTTCCTCAACCAATAAAACTGGTCGCCACGATATATCTGAAATATTGTTGAAAGTGGCGTTAAAACATCAATCAATCAATCAATGTAATAAATTATATTATTAAATGACTTCAGATAATGTCTTTTTCTGATTGGCTGACGTCAGTAGTGTAATAACCATGATGAGCGGACAGCCAAAGTGGTGCAAAGTGTAAGCATGATGAGCGGACAGCCAAAGTGGTACAACTCATTTCTCCTTTTATTCTAGTTCAAGTTTTTTAATTGAGCATGGCACATAGAAATATGATATATTGTTTCTTCTGTACTTGAATTAATAAATCCATTAGTTGGTCCCTATGCAGGTGGCACAAAACGTTGTTTTAACTGGAAGGGTATCAGTAGTTTCCTAGAAAAATACCTATTTATTATATACCCCTCCCCTCATTTGTTGGCCAAGTGATTTCAAGAAAAGTTATTATCTTTAAAAAATTACAAAAGACGGACTCCAAAACAGAACTCGAAAGGGACCAGGTGAGATAAAAATATTTTGGACAAACAGTTTTAATGTAACAGGTATTTCAAAGGTGTGTCTTGTAATATGTGCATAACCACATTGAAGAACATATCGCCTCATCAAACAAAGCTAATAATAAATATGACAAACAGTTTTATTGAACAATTTAAATGAATTTGGTTTGAAGTTATTTAAAACAAATGTAGGTGTTGTATGTAACTGGGACACAAATATTGCGTCTTCAGTCACGAACATAATTAACTCAGTTTTAACCCCTTCTATTGACAATGTTTTGTTTTACCTCTAATTTATCATATTCGTTACATAGAGATACGATTAAACTCCGAGCAAAATATGTGTGATACAACAGAAAGAACATGGCACTCTCCTATGTATGTTATGTAGACACAACATTTGAGTATCCTGGGTAACATACATATTATAAATTACAAGTAAACTTTAACTGTCAATTATGTATATCACATCTCAGTAAAAAAAATCAAAGTATCAAATTATGCAAACTATCTTAACTATTCTGTCAATGCATATATGTCATTATTGATACAAGAACAGATAGTAATCTATGCACGTTACAACGACACAAAAGTAAAGTGTCCTTGTTATGAACAAATAATCATTGTTACTTGACAATTGATGGGACATATTTATATTGTTTTTGGGTCATTTTTTTTTAGAATAGTATTTCTTCAAAGTATAGCCAACGAGTAATGCTTAACAATTTTGTCATTGCCGGGTAATATAAGGAATCTGGTATGTGCATTACAAAGGCGCCAAAATATAGTATCCTCAGTTGCGTACATATCTTAAATTGAAGGTTGATAGTATTTATGGCAGTATTTGATGCATAAAACTCAAAATGTCAAAACGATATCTGGCCTCTGTTACAATTTTGCCCGTTTGTAGCCTTATTTCATTGAGGGGGAAACCAATTATAACACCCTTCGCATAGCGTACACAGTCTCCTTTTCATATTTCCTCATCCTTAGCTAGTTTTAACGAGCAGAAATACATTTATTTTTGCAGACGACATCGCGAAAAACCGGAAGTAAACAAACCGTTGCTACTTGAAGAAAAGTAGTCCGGCGTGACCGTTTCAAGGCTAGGATGACCTTAGCGATCAGCCAATGAAAATCGGTCTGAAAAATATCTAAATTGTAGAATAGGCCAACCAAACCAACGTATTTATACTATCACTAATTCATATCACACTCCACGGAATAAGATATGAGAAATAAAAATTCGCACACAAACTAGATAACAAGCAACCACCATAAGAGAATTAACTTTACAATATTCAAGATCAATAAAATCATTCACACTAGACCCATTTGTAAAATATAAATGTGTAATTAATCCCCAACCCCCATCATGCCTCGGTACTAAACCTACAGGAGACACTCTCAGTGTGGAAATTGGTTTCTTAGTAAAAGGACCCAGCATTCTACCCAACTGAACTTCTTTTAGTAATTTTGCTTTTGTTACTTCTCTATGCCTCTCCACTGACAATAGATTTTGACAAAAATTAGAAAAACGTGGTCCTGTGCATTGAAGGCAAAAACCTTCTTAAGCCTTCTTTGAAACTTCTTAAAAGTAACTCGGCATCTTGTTTATTTGTGTAATCCTTCAAACATGTTTCCAATATATCAACCGTAATTCGAGTGTGTCCTTTGTCCCATAGTTGGGAAAATAGTGCCTTGTGCACCTGACTGACCTGTCTGTGAATGTTTAAATGTGAAGTGATGGGTATTTGGTGGGAGGCTTCGCGGTGTTCGCATACTTTTAAAAGAACCGTGAAACTGCACACGGTTTTTCACTTGCTTACTGCAATAAATAACAGGGTGCTGCAGATCACACTTAATGCAAATATGCTTATAACCACAATGTTTCCTACTACATGACCCATTTTAGTTAAATGCGTAACACTTCAAATAGCCTCTCTTGCTATATTCTGAACTATTATACTGGGGGGATTTTTTCACCATAGGTAGACCCTGATGATTGCATAAATAATAACCAAAGTTCTGGGTCAAGGTTAGCACACGAAGATGCTGGATCTTGTGACTTGCGCAAACGGAACTGCTCATCATATGTTCTCCAGCCAAATCCTACGCTACGTTTAGCACCAAGTCTGATAATGTTCATGTACTTCAGCAAATCATGAAATTGAGATGCATGTGCTGAGCAAAAAACAAAAATGATAAATGCACCTGTCCAAGATTCAATGGACACAATTTTCGTTATCTTATCTTTAGACTTAACAACTAGTTCTCCTTGTACTACAGAAATAGTCTGTTTGGTACTTTGTGTGGACTGTGTATTGTCCACTAATTATGCCAATTCAGTATATTCCTCCGCCAGAATTGTTTACTCGATATTAAGCGAAACATGTCTTGACACATCATCCCCAGCTTTTGTAACACATTGAATGTGTGTTATTACCTGTTGCGGGTGTTCCTGCTACAGTGCCTACATTAACACCACACTATTCAACTGTGCTGTCAGTGCATATGGATGGTTAAAAGGTACATGTAAGGAACTGCTACTTTGTGTAGTTAGACTGGGCGCTGCTACACTTACAGGTGCTGTCACTATAACTGGCAATGACGATACACTGGGTTGTTCTGTTAGTGTTACATGAAATGAAGTAACCATTTGCGACCTTCCAGGCAATACACTAGGTTGTTCTGTCACCATTACAGGAATTGATATAACAATTTGCGACCTTTCAGGCAAGAATCCACAATGTCGAACAGCAAGAGTTGTTGTTGCAGCCATTTTCGCACTTGCCACTGTAGTTGACGTCCACGACTTAGCAGACCTCTTCCTTGATGATCTTCTCAACATACTTTATTTATAACCTGAAAGTAGAACTTAAATATAAAAACTTTTTTTTTTGCACGCTCAAATTTCAGCAATTGTAGTCAATAATTTTAAAAATGTAGTAGTTATGATATTTGTGTCGTGTAATTCCACCTTTGATAAATAATTTTGGCCAGTTAATTGACAAATATTTGGACAAAGCCATTTAAAAATACAAACCGCTAAGTATGGCAATAGGTACAACTACGCAGGCTGTGACCTGGTGACCGTTTTATTTAAATATATCGAATACCATTTAAAATTATAACATTCTATATTCACAAATAGGCATGTGTTGCAGTATATTCTAGTTCTCAACATGCCGTTTCACGTGTTCACAAATTTGAAAAATTTCAATTTTAAATGTCCTTAAATGTATCATCGTATGAAATCGTAGTTTTAAATCCTAATTCTCATCTTAAATTACAAAATCATAACTTTCCGTAACATTTCATGAAGCTATTTTACAGATTTTTAAAGATTTAAATCTGAGCAAATTTTGTACGTGTTTACCACTCTGGAATTTTCCGGGAAAATGAAACGGAAAAAATGTTATTACAAAACGTGCAACAAAAACCCCAATTAAATGACAAATTAATAACGCGAACTACAACGGACCAGATTAATATGTTGATCCCTACGGATAACCAGATTTAAAACTTTAAAATTTTAAATCTTATTAATTAAACTGGTTTTACCTGTAAACTTTCCAATGCCTAATTTATATGTATTTTATATTCATTTTTTTATATATGTTTATTTCTCAAAGCATTTTATATATTTTATAGCTTTCATTCAGAACTCTTGCATTCTATACATACTTTAAATAAATCTTGACTGTTAAAATGGTTAATACAGAAATATAAAGAAACTGACCTTCAGATTAGAATAATGACAATCCATTTAATTATAAGACAAGAAAGTGAGACATGTCCAGCCAGTAAACAATAATCAAGTCCAAAACAATAGAATGAAAAAGAGTTTCCCGCCTAAAATTCACCTGACCAATAAGAAATGAAAGGACAAAATAGTATGGAGTATTCATTTAACATAATTACTAAATGAATACATATCTAAACTATTAATACTAATTAAAATAAGTATATGTTACTGAAACAGAAATAGAAATAGATTAAGGATTAAATACAAATGTATTTCATCATGGTCAACTAATAAACCTTTAATAAGTAGAAATAAATTGTTAATAAAAATAATCATTATACTGAAAAAAATATGTACAAATCCACTTTACCACATCTCCCCCTGACCGTAAAATGTCGTCCCAGCATGCATTCCGCTCTCAGGACTGAGTATTGGAAGTGGACAGTATGCTTAATATTGTTTGACCGGATTCTGCCTGTAAAGTTTGAAAAATGGTAGAATTAGTTGCAAGATTTAATATACCTGTTACTTTCTTCTCCCCATCAGCAGTGGTGGGTATGGCTGACTTACATATGTCGAACTCTCCAGATTTTAACCAAGTTGGTTGTCTCCGTTCCCTGGTTGAGCGACAAACTGGATTTAGATGTTCAATTTCATCTGTATGCTGAGACGAGTCCATGTCAAGAGTGTCTTCTTGTACGGTCTCATCATCTGTTATATGTTGTGAAGCGCTTCTTTCTGGAGATTCGTCTTCATCGGCACTGTTAACAGTGTCTGTAGAAGTATGAGTGTTCTCATCATCTGCATTTGATATCTCATCAGTCTGTTTGACTAGTGGTTCATCAGTGATGGTTGAATCACTGTACACTAGTTCCTCTTGACTGATGATAGCAATGTACTCGTCGTCCGATGAAATTTCAGTTGTATGGTCGTCAGTGTGTTGTTGCTCCAGTTCCTTTATTTTCTGTCTAATGGTTCTTTTGGCAGGAATCGATGGTCTCTTAAGCAATTTTCTAGGAGCATGTGTTGGTACATCCCTGATGTATCCTATTGGTAGTAGTAGGTTACGATGGAGTGTCCTAGTATGCTCTTCATTATTCTACTTGCGCAGGTTGTAAACAGGAATATCTGTGTTGGCTTGACCCGCCTCACTAAATTTAGTACTGCGTTGACTACTATTTTACCTATTTTGTTCCAATATTGTTAGAAATACTGTTATAGTGACAATCGGAACCTTTGAACCATAATGAAAGCGGGAGGTTTGGCGCCTTAAAATCTTATTCAAGCCACCATTTCTTTGGAAATGCCTGTACCAAGTCAGGGTCATTACGGTTTTCACAACTTTCCGGTTGTTGACTTTTCCTTTGGAAGATTGTTCGGAGTTCGGTAATTTTGTTATTACCCTTCTTTACTAAAATCACGTGTGATGGCCATGGCGAATGTGAAGGCCTGATGATGCTCACATCAAGAAGTTGCTGTAAGTAGACTTTCACTTCATCATGCATGGATGGTGGTATTCTACGGTATCGCTGTTTAAAAGTTTTGTCTTCCAGTAAATCAATTCTATATTGCACTATGTTGGTATGTCACTTTTGGAGAAGATATCGCTATACTCTAGTATAATATCTTTTCCTCTTATCAGTTCCTTATCAGACAAGGGAGCCCGGGTGGCTCAATGAGTTAGGTCGCTGGATCTAACAACTCATACAAGCCTATCACCAATACGGCGTGGGTTCGCGCCTGTCTTTGTAAATTACAAAAAAGGGTGCACTCGACTCGCCGCCGCAAGTGATAAAGTTTACCAGTTTCTTGCCCATGGTCGGTAGTTCTCTCCGGCTTCCTCCACCACTACAACTTGTCGCCATGATATAGCTGAAATATTGTTGAAAGTGGCGTTAAACACCAAAAAGCAATCAATCATCAGACAAGTCACTCGTGGTAATTTCTACTTTGTCTAGAAATGATGTTTCGACAGGTTGATTTTCTTGAGAAGGTTTAGATTGAATCGTTACTGGTTGTAGTTCACATATTACTGCTTTAGGTGGCATAGTGATGGTTCTAGTTGTAACATATGGAGAACTGTATAGTAATATGACCATTACTTTTTAAGTTGAATTGGTGTAATCGTGGTTCCACATCAAGATCTGTAGGTTCAAATGCAAATATGATGCATGATCTATCGCTGATGTGCTACGATATTGAGTTTCCTTGTCACAGTAACCTTGTATTTCCATGACAATATTTGGTGGAATTGTTATTGTGTTGAGTTCTGCATTCTTGACTAAGGCAAGTCGGTTTTTATTCTTCTTAAGTTCTGTTTCCTGTAGTGCAATGTATCTTAAAGTAAGGTACCAGGGAGTTGTTAGATCTGCATTTTATAGATATTTATCTCCATGAAGTTGGTGAAAATCTTGGAGTATGGTACCCAATACATCAGTTCCAATAAGTAATGGTATGTGTTGGTTGTAATTACTGTCGGGTACTACAAGTACTAAGTATGTGTTGCTGAAGTTGTTGGTACTGCCAGGAGTATGTATGTTTACTTCAATATATCCGGAGTATGGTAGTTGACTTCCTCCAGCACATTCAATGTCCAAAATTTCTTTGATAGTGTTCAATTGTATACTACAGGCAATATGTTGTTGACTTGCTAATAGTTGACACTGTAGAACCTGTATCAACAAGAGCCCCTGTTTCAATTCCCTCTAATATATCTGATGTTTCTGTTGGTCGACCATACAATCCTGGTGGTATCTTAACTAAATTGTTCTTAATACTGGGACCATCAATATTTCTATTCAAGCCTAGTGCCGGCACCGCGTCATAGGCGTCTCGAAATTTGAGCCTCTCTTCGAGTGATCTAGATTTACACCACATCCTCTCTTATAGTGCCCATACTGTCCACATCTAAAACAGTGAGGTTCTTCGTAAATGGATTTACGCTTATAGCTGGACTCAGTCTGGAGTGTTGTTGTTCAGTTGTTTGTTGTGTGTCAGATCGTTTTGTCGTGACTGGTAGTTCTGTCTTGGTGGTCTATATGTGCCTCTATATCCTAGTTGATAACCTCTGTGTGATCCTCTGAATGAGTCGCTGGTCTGTTGTCTCTCACGATCATAGCTATCAACTTTACTAATTGTTGAACAATGCCTTTTAATTCCTCTATGTCAGATTTCTGTTGGAAGTGGTGTTGCTTTGGCAGGATTTGGTTTAGCCTTCCTTTCCTTCTCAGATAAGTGTTGTTCTAGTATACGTTTCATCTCAATCTGACGAATAGCGATCCTCAATGAATCAAAGTCCTTAATGCTGTCATACTTGTGGCCACTTGCGTCTTTAAGTATTAAATGATTTTTTAGAAAAAAGGAGGGCAAGTAGGATTCTGTATGGACAAGTAATTTTTTTTTCAGATAAGTTTCCCGGGGGACAAGCAGAACATTTCCGTATTTCCACACCCCTGATAAGTATGTGCAAATATAAATCGTGCCAATAAAAACTTTTTCTTAGCTTATAATTTTACATAATTTGACCTAAAAAAAGTGAAACCGTTGTGCCGATTTATTTAAGAATTGAATGCATTCTTTTGAAGTTTCATTGGGGTATGAAAGCGTTGACCGAAGTACATTTTCAATGAAGCGCGCGGTAGCGCTTCATGTTGAAAATGTAGTTCGATCAACGCTTTCATACCCAATGAAACTTCAAAAGAATACATTCAATTCTTATAATTATATTTAAATAACACCAATATTTAATATAGTTGAATTTTCTTTGTGTTAGATTATTTGCTGTTGGAAATTACTACGTCATTGATTGTTTACATCTAACGTCGTCATGGAGGCACGTGCAAGTTCGGGTTTGAGTTTCATTGGGGTTTGAAACATCTCTTTTATAATCATGTGACCACTTCATAACCAATCATATTGTAACATTTCAATGAAAAACGGAAGTAATGTAATTATTGCCAATTGAGTAATTCTAGACCCACCCTTGACTTAACAAATATTTGGATGTTTATTCAATTTGTATGTCAAATAATTACAAAAAAAAAATAATGTAAGCTATCGATATTTTTGTATATATCAGGGATTTCAATATTTTTCAAGTGGACAGATACTTCACTATTTGCAAGCTTTTTTTATTATTAAAATTGGAAAATTTTCGAGTATATCTTTTACAACATTCTTAGGAGGTACGAAAGACCATTTTAGGCAGGTAAAAGTACCTGGTACCGCCCCTTGTTAAAAGGCCTAATACATACTTTTTTTTATTTTACAGAAACTTATGAATTGGCCATTGCCAAGGCAAATAAAGCAGTGGAAAACTCTTACCTAGAATCAATGGAAGAGACAGAGAGAGAAACAGGACACCTAAGAAACCCAAGCGTCTTATATCTTCAATCGACGATGAAGGTAATTTTGAAACATCTTACTTATTGTCTAACTAGAAATTCATTTTTAACATGTTCAGATATCCAATATACTTTGATTTGGATTTTGTAGAAATATAGATGCAGTTACCAGAGCTATTTACAACTAAGGTTTCTCCATATTTTCTACGATTTTTAACCATAAAATAAGGACTGCGATTTACGGCAATGAAACTGCGGTCTATTGTCGTTGTGTAAAAATGTTTTGTTTGTGAATCTGAAAAATATAATTACCGATCAGCATCAGGAAAATGCTTGTGATGAAAAGAGCTTTAAATATTGCATTTAGTCATAGAAATAATCTTCTCATCTAGTCTAAGACAATTATTATGCGTTCAAATTATTCATATTTTTCATTTGTTCTTTGATGTTATAATGGTCATTGTTTTCATAAAGGTTTGAATTATTATGCTTCTTTAGCTATGAATAAGGAATTAACTATGAATATGACAGGTTTCTTTTTGTTTACAACAATTTTCTCAACACTATTGATAAGTTGGATGGTGAACTACTGACAACACCAATAGGGGTAAGCTGGTCTGAGTTACTCACAAATGTAACATGACTTGTAAGCAATTTAATATCACCTTATTAATTAAAAAAATTTCAATAAGATCATGTGTGTACATGAAATTCTACCAGTATTATTCTTATCAGTATCTAGTATGGAAATGAATATTTTGACTCATCATAAATTCCAAAACCTGGTAAAGACCATTCCGTCGAATTATCGGCCTATTGCACTAACTAGTTGCGTTTGCAAAACCATGGAAAGGATGATCAATGCTCGCTTTGTATGGTTTCTTGTCCAATATACAGTGTGGATTCCGTCAAGGTAGAAGCACTTTGGATCATCTTGTTCGTTTTGAAAGTTTTATTCGAAACGCCTTTGCCAAAAAGGAACATGTTGTGTCTATCTTTTTCGATTTAGAAAAGGCATACGACACAACATGGAAATATGGCATTTTAAAAGACCTCTTTGATATGGGGTTGAAAGGTAAGCTACCTAATTTTATTTCAAATTTTCTATCTGACAGAGAATTTAATGTCAGAATTAATTCGACCTATTCTGACATTCACGAACAAGAGATGGGAGTTCCCCAGGGAAGCATCCTTTCTGTTACATTGATTAGTATAAAAATAAATAGTCTTGCTAAAGTTTTAAATGATAACATTGAGGGTTCTCTCTATGTAGATGACTTCCTGATAGGTTATCGTGGCAAGAATATGAACAACATTGAAAGACAATTACAACTATATCCAAATAAGATAGAAAAATGGGCAATGGAGAATGTGTTTAAATACTCAGCTCAAAAACTGTAGGGATGCAATTTTGCAATAAAAAAGGACTCCATCCAGACCCTGAGTTGAAATTATATAATACCCCTATAAAAATAGTTTCAGAAACAAAATTTTTAGGTCTTGTTTTTGATAGTAAACTTACCTTTCTACCTCATATTAAAATGCTTAAAAATAAGAGTCTTAAAGCTCTTAATATTTTAAAATTTGTGTCCAGTACCGACTGGGGTGCGGATAGCACGGTTTTATTAAATTTATATAGATCGTTGATTCGATCAAAATTGAATTATGGCTGCATCGTTTACGGTTCAGCCCGTCCGTCGTATATCAAGTTGCTTGATACAGTCCATCACCAAGGATTACGACTCTCACTTGGAGCGTTCAGAACGTCTCCAGTTGAAAGTTTGTATGTTGAAGCAAACGAGCCTTCCCTTCAAAACAGACGTATCAAACTTGGTATGCAGTATGCGACCAAATTGAAGGCTAATACTTCAAATCCTGCATATGACTGTGTTTTTAATCCTTTATATGAAAATGCTGACGATAAACAACCCAATACAATTAAACCTTTTGGACTCCGAGTAAAATCACACCTTGAAAATTCTGACATAAATTTGGATGACATAGCACCTATTGCAATTCCTGAAAATCCTCCATGGTTAAATCCAAAACCTACTTTTAATTTTGAACCTATACAATACAAAAAATCTGAAACAAACCCTTTACTAATTCAGCAACATTTTGCTGAAATTAGATCTGTAACATCTGAATACTCTGCAATTCATACTGATGGTTCAAAAGACGGTGAAAGAGTAGCGTCAGCAGCTGTTTTCGGACAGCAGGTCTACTCTACTCGGTTACCATCTGCCAGTTCAATCTTCAGTGCAGAAGCTATTGCAATACTTCTTGCTTTGAAGTTCGTTGCCTCTTCTGATAAGAGTAAATTTATTATCTGTTCAGATTCTCTTTCTTGCCTGTTGGCAATTGAGAGTTGTAAAACTCAAAATCCTTTCATTTTAAAAATAGTTGAAATTTATAAAAGACTTGTTGCTATTGGTAAATATGTTATTTTCACATGGATTCCTAGTCATATTGGTATCCATGGAAACACAGTCGTCGATCAGGAAGCCAAGGACGCATTGGATAAACCAATATCCAATTGCTCTATTCCTTACACAGATGTTAAACCTTTTATAGTGAAATATATTTTAAAATGTTGGCAAGATAGCTGGGACCAGCAAATTTATAACAAATTACACGAAATACATTCCCTAGTTGGCAAGACTCTCTGTTCTTACGGTCAAAATCGGAAGGAACAGGTAGTCTTGACCAGATGTCGTATAGGTCATAGCAGACTTACTCATAGCTATTTGTTAAATAATGATTAAACATGTTTTAATAGACTACGTAGATTTTGCCGATGTTCGGCAAACATTCTACAACGTCAACAATTTATGTGATTTAATTACAAATGTCGCAGGCGACACAATTTTGCAATTTTTAAAAGAAATTAATTCATACGCAAAAATATAATTATATAACGTACGTTCTAAATGTATGTTTTTATCTTTTTAATATTTCTTTTATTTGTACATATTATCCGATTGTTTTATCAACAAATATGTTTTATGTTTTATTTCTCAGGATCTTGTAGGTGCGTACATATAGTAATACAATTTAATCACGCCACGATATAGCTGAAATATTGCTAAAGTTGGCGTAAAACACCAATCAATCAATCAATACATGAAATATCATAACAATCCAGTTTGATTGTTTTGCAGATGAAGATTGTATAACACCCCGTAAAAGCCCTAGGCTATTGGTAAAATCTAAAGAAAAAGGAGAAGACATTTCACTACCGAAACCTCTAATTTTTTCTGGTAAATTTCATACTGCACATTTTATATATTATTAATGATTTGGTGAAAGTTTTTAATGATTCATGTGATCCAGTTAGTTTGAATTGTTTAAAGTTAAATTGTTTGATGTATGCCGATGATTTAGTCTTAATGTCAGAGACAGCTGAAGGCCTTCAAAATTGTTTAAATATTTTATATTCATATTGTTGTGATTGGGATTTACATATTAATATTGGAAAAAACAAAATCACTGGTTTTTAATAATACTGGTAGATTAGAGAAGGATATTTTCAGAATCAATAACATTCCAATAGATAGAACCAGAGTTTACAAATATTTAGGGATATTGTTTAGTATAAAAGGTAATTTTACTGATGCCAGAATAGATTTACATAATAGAGGTTTAAAGGCTTTTTTCAAACTTAAGAAGAGTTTCAGTGAATTAAAACCTAATGTTAAAACACTTTTACATATTTTTGATCACACAGTGAACCCAATTTTATTGTATGGGAGTGAAGTTTGGGGAGCTACTCTAGCAAGAAAATTAAACAAAGGAAAAGAATTATTGTATTACAAAGAATGTAAAAACATAAAACAAGAAAACCTACATAGTAAATTCTGGAAATTTGCATTGAAGTGTGGTAAAAGATCTACTAATGTTGCCGTTCTAGGTGAGTTGGGTAGATATCCTTGATTAATAGAGGTGTTTTTTACTGTTATAAAATATCTAAACCGTATAATAAAAACAGAGGACAAATTATTGTTTGAGGCTTTTAGTGTATCAATATCACTTCATCATCAAAATAAATGTAGCTGGTACTCAAATGTAAATAATCTGTTGCAGTTTCTTGATATAGACATTAAGATGCTAGAAAAAAAAGAAGAAAATAAATCAGAGTTGAAAAGACATATTTATAGAAAATTAAAATTAAAATATGATAACTTGTGCAGATCAGAAATAAGTGATACTAGAGAGAATAAACAATTTGGAAATAAATTGAGAACTTACTGTAGTTTTAAAAATAATATAATACTTGAAAAATATTTATTAATATTAAATGATGAACAAAGAGTTCTGTATACTAAATTCAGAATAATTGCACATAAATTAGAAATAGAAAATGGAAGATATATTGGTTCAAAAGTTGAAGACAGAATTTGTCAATTATGCAAAGATGATATCGGGGATGAAGTCCATTTTTTACTCCAGTGTCCATCACTACAAAAAGAAAGATGGGAAATTATAAATAACATAAATGAAATAAACAAAAATTTTAAAAGTCTAGATAATAGATCCAAACTAGTGTGGTTAATGTCCGCAGAAAATTCTACAATTATCAAGAAAACAGGTCGTTTATTGTTAGATCTATATACGAAGAGAAATGTATTGTTGAAAAAACAGTAATTAGAAAATAATAAGGTCAACGTGATCACTGGTGGTTTAACATTGTGTAATAATTTTTTTTATAGTATATATATATATTATAAATAGTCTACATACGTTTGTAGCTACAACATAAAAATACGCTAGTTATATATAGGTATAAATTGTTATAATCGATTATTGAGTAGCTAACATACAATAGTTATTATTATTTTTTTTTTTTTTTTTTNAAGGGGTGTTATAAATTCTTGTCATTACAAGTTAATTTTATAATCATTGAAATCATAATGTCTCTCTTTTATATATATATATATTCATTGTATATATCATATGATTGTTTACAGCTCAGTAATGGGCGTCTTAATTGACAAATAAAGAATTGATTTTTCAAAAATCAACCAAATTGAAACAAGAATTCCCGATGGTAATCATGTTTGTTAATGGATCGGGATAAAATGAGCAATCCATACAGAGGACCCTCAACATCCCACCAAGCCTCTGTTCATTTGACCTAGCGGTCTCCTGAAGAGAAGTGGATAAATATGTGGAAAGTTGTGAAAAGTGTAAGGTTAACGGACACCAAGTGATGGCCAAAAGCTCACATTTTCTTTGGCTAGGTGATCTAAATTGACTAAAGAGAAAAGAAAAGAAACCAAAACAGATGAGATGTGTGTGAGGGAGGGGGGGGACAAAATCAACTTACAAACAAAATGGCTATGTATGAACCTTATAAAACTTGCAGCCACTATATAAAGAAGAAGAAGTGGTATAACAAGATATCCACCCCTGTATATTTTGTACTAATAACAGTACTACTATAAACAAATAACAACACTTTTCCCACATTCACAAACACGCTCATTAAAAATGACATTATCGAGCAACTATCAACACGTAAAAAGCAGCTAAACAATACCAGATAATCAGTCTGGGTCANCGTGAGCATTGTGAATATTAATTATGGTAATACCAAGCCAGCGTGGACTTTCTGAAATTGCTTAAACTAAAAATTAAAACTACCTGGTTAACTTACGATGGGCGCAGCCATTTTGTTTTCTAAGACGCGGACCTCGGAGAAAACATCGATCGATATTCAATTTTTAATATTATAAGTGTGTAATCACCAGACTGACATTCCGGTATCGTTGAACAAAAATTTAAAAAGAAAAAAAACGAGAAAAAACAAATTATAACATAAGAAGCTAATATAATTAAAGTACATATACTATCATAGTTATTTTGTTTATTCATGAAAAGTCTATCTTCGACCGGTCTTTTTTTCCACTAGATCAACGAATGGCGTTTCTTTCAGATACACAAGTTTGAATTTTTTACGCATACCTTCAAGCATGACCAGTTTAAATTTATGTTATTTGTAAAATGCACATGTAAAAGTAAATGCAGTCCATTGATATTTAATACCATTGTAATAAATATTATTTCTATGATAATGGAGGAATTCAAAATTAGGACTGTACAGTTTATTATTCCTTTTCATTTGTTAAGAGTTTAAGTGTTTATGCAGGGCAAGTATTGATGAAATTGGAAGAGATCATTGAACATCAAAAAACGACAATAGATATATTAAGGCAGATACAAAATCAATTCCTTTTCATTTGTTAAGAGTTTAAGTGTTTATGCAGGGCAAGTATTGATGAAATTGGAAGAGATCATTGAACATCAAAAAACGACTATAGATATATTAAGGCAGATACAAAATCAATAGGTGGTGGATACAAACAACTGTATACCATTTCGTGGTCTAGAATCTCCAATGGATGGTGAAAAGGAGCTGCTAGATTTCAATGGCAAACTAAGAGCTGAACCAGACTTCATCAGAGACCAGATCATGATGGTTAGCAAATTTTAAATTAATTGGAAAATATTTATTCAAGCTTTATTAAGCATAGCCAGGGTTTCAGATTGGTGTCGGTCATCAGCCATTGGGCTAACAAAAATGACCAAGAATGTTGTTGCCAAGCTGACATTCTGACCGACAATTTTCCTTAATTCGTGACATTTTGACTGATTTATAATAATCAGACATGCTCATAAATGTCAGTTAAGACATTTTCTTTATTTTGGTATAATACTTGCAATAATTCCTGTCTTAACTATTTATTATACACATATTTAAACAAAAAACAGAACTCGTATAGTTTATAGTTTGAATACTATATTTTGAAATAACAGAAATATATTTGGTAGAATTTCTATTTGCAGATGAAGTTTATGCAGAGTATAGGAGGGCGTAATTGCGGAGAAGGGGTGCGTAGAATTATGTCCAAGTTAGGCACAACAAAATTATGGCCATTGTGTTTAGCTTGAAGGGAAAGAGAGAAAAGAAGTGCTTCTATGACTTGCCTCTGTGCAAGATCATAATAAGTAAGTTTGTTTAATAGTAAATTTATTAATCTTTTTTCTACAAAGAAAAGAAGTAATAAATTGCTAAAAGAAAGTAAATAAAAACAAAAAAATTTTAAAATATATTTTCATAAATGGTTTAATGTATTTTTAAGCTCACCTGGCCAAAGGCTAAACAACTTTTTAACTTTTTGCTAATAAAATGCCATCCACCATCCTCCTTGTCCATCATATTACATTAGGGTTAGGGTTATGGTGTTTAATGCCACTTTCAACAATATTTCATTGATATCGTGGCAGTCAGTTTTATTGGTGGTGGAAACTAAGAGTACCCGGAGAAAACCACCGACCTGCCAGAAGTCACTGACAAGCTTTACACATAATGGTGTATCGAGTACACCTCGCCTTAGCGGGATAAACTTTAATTGGTTTCCATTGATATCGAATGTGTTTTCCGACTTCTGTGCCTTGTTTGCTAAATCTGGAGTGGTGTCATTAACGTTTTTCTAAATTCCGGAGTTCATATACATCTTGAGTAATAAAATCAAATCTGTATATGTAACATCCTCAGTGTTCTGTGACTTTGAATTACATCTGCGGAGTCGCACACCAGAATTGTTTTCATTGTTAGCAAAAACAGATCATACCAAGAGTGTTTAATAGTACAAATTGACACTTTTAAATAATGTTAGGTAGTTTCTTAATTAAACCTTCTTGTCTCTGAAGTATGGTTCTTCTCTTAGCCTATTATTGAGGTATTCCAGTTCCTCATCACCATCAAGGGGTTCTTCAAAAGTAGCAAACGATATACTTTTATTCATATATACCACAGAAGAGTGAAGACAAATCATTGTATAATAATTAGTTGCAATACATACCATATTGATCACAAATACCTTGCACGTTGATGCTATGCTCCCCTTATATTTGAGTTTTTCTTTTGTCGACTCCTGAATTTTCACATGCGTGCCATCAACACATCCAATAACTCACTTCCTTTATGCTGTGTAATCATTAAAATTTCGTTGACCACTTTATGTATTGGTCTTTCCTAGCCACCAGAGCATGTCACTGACTCGACCACCCAAATAACCGTCGATTTATCAAAACTGAGTGTGTCTCCAACTAAATGTAGAGGGTCCCGCTGGCATAGAATCTGGGGGGATCATAGTTTGCTATTCAACACTCAGGGATTTCCTCTTCGCTGTGATTCTTTCCAAATTGCCTCTCAGTTCATTTGCTCAATACTCTGTTTCTCGACCAATCTGAAACAACTGCTGATCACTAAAGTCCATGGTTAGTGAAAGAAGAGTTTGAAGATCCCAAAGGGGCAATCAGAATCTGTATATCGAAGAGGAACAGACAACACAATAGCCAAAAGGACAAACAACGATCAACAAAACGTATTACACGAAGTAAGCAAGAAAATGGAAGATATTGTAAAAAAAATTACAAAAACAACACCCTTGGTAGCCAAAGTTTTGGGTAAATCTCAGAGTATTGACTATGTACCAGCTATAAAATATGGTCGTGCCAACGACAATACTGCTAGAAACTTGCTTTTTAGCCCTGGAGTCCCAAAAACACAGAAGTGGAGCAGTGTGGCCTATTTGTTAAATCTGCCCGCCCTTACATCGCAAGTAGTCCTGATGGAATAGTGTCGTGCCATTGCTGTCCTAAAGCTGTGTTAGAAATACGATGTATATTTACATTAGCGGATAAGTCAGTTAAAGATGGATGGAACAATTTGGATTACTTAAATATGAATGACAAACAAATCTTGGAACGTAACCAGAAACACCCATATTACACACAATTGCAAGGTCAAATGGCAGTGACAAGTCTTAAAATGGGACATATCTTTGTGTGGTCTCCAAAAGGGTCATTACAAACCATTGTCAACTTTGATCCAATGTTTTGGATTCATTTGCAGGAAACAATTTCAACCTTTTTCAAGGCATACACTCTTCCTTATTTGCTAAGTGCAAAACAACTGTGCATATGTTCAAAGTGTGAGAAAGTATGCTGTGAACCAGATGAGATCAATAACCCGTTAGAAAACAGTGACTTGTGGTACCACTGGAAGTGTGTTGGAATTAAGGCTAACCCTTCCGACCATGCATGTTTATGTGTGTGTTTTGATAGGATTTAATCATGTTTATTTTGTATTGGCTCAATGTTTTTTACTGTTGTCTGTATTCAACTAATATAAGGGTTTCTGATGACAGTAAGTTTTTTCTTACTTGGAGTGGGAAATAAGAACACAACATGTACATTGTACAACTGTTCCCGGGAAATCACCCCTTGTACAGTTATGTGCCAAATTAAGAGTTCAAAAGAAAAACATTCCCAGTACTTTCTATGTTACACCAACATTTAAAAAAAAAAAATTCTGAACCCATCTATGGTTCTATTTTAATTAAACTTATATCAATGTCTTAATTTGAAATAAATTTAAGTTGATTTTTGGTGTTTTAACGCCACTTTCAACAATATTTCAGCTATATCATGGCGACCAGTTTTAGAGGTGGAGGAAGCCGGAGTACCTGGAGAGAACCACCAACCATGGGCAAGCAACTGGTAAACTTTATCACTTGCGGCTGCGAGTCGAGTGCACCCTTTTTGTAATTTACAAAGACGGGCGCGAACCCACGTCGTATTGGTGATAGGCTTGTATGAGGTGTTCGATACGACCTAACTCATTGAGCCACAAGGGCCCCTAATATAATAATTTTAGGATACCCAATTTACAAATTATGGTGAGTTGAAGACAACTGTCAACATTTTCGGTAAAAATTCGCTATATATTCTAGTAAATGTTAATCAACAAAAATTACATTTGTGTTTAACTTATATTTCAGCTTAGGATGATAGTAAAATTATGACAGTAAACTACAAACATTTCCAAATCTAATAAAAATAAGTTTCATGAAAATCAGACTATTAATGGCTTCAGAATATTATTTTGAAAAATGCTGGTTTAACACAGAAAGTAATCGGAAAATTTTAATTTGATAGATAACTGTAGCAGGCAGGATACGTTATCTGAGACAAGAGAACAACAGAAATTGAGATAAAAGGCTTACATCGTGAATAAATTTGTATCTGTCAAACCATTTTCAGTTAAAGTAAAAGATTTATGCCGAAATAGAATCAATATTTCACATTTTACATTCTTCAAATTGCGCCTTCATCAAATCGGAGCCATATTATTTACGTTGATTTTTGCCCTCTATCCAAGATGGCGCCGATAACCGTAAAGTCATGTATTTCTCCAATGGACTCACCGTTTATCATCCACGAACGCTGTAATATCGTTCATTTAATTAATGGTCAAGGAAATAAATACATTCTTAGTTTAAAGTTCGATGATCAGATCCAGATGGTGTATTGAAAGATCAGTTACACTGTTTATATGTCTGATGTGAATTACATGCTGTTTAGTTGTAGTAAAGTATTGAAACTGCAGACGTTTGTTTTAACATAAGCCCTATATGAATACACGGCCGCTACAACATCACATTGGCGACGAGTGGAAACCTCTATAATGAAAGCACAATTCATGGATATTAATTAGTAAAACAGATTAGCAATCATGGCTGCATCATTATCGAATTTTCCTCCATTCTCAGTGCATGAAGTCCCTCCGTCCATATGTGGGTCTACCGTGATGAGTTACAGACCGAGTTTGCATTTCGTTCTGCTCTGCTGATTTTTACGGGCGTGATGGCCCTCGGCCTTGGAAAATTTCATAACAGTTGCACCTCTCCGGTCTTTCTCTTGAGTTACAGATCAAGTTTACATTTGGTTCTGCTCCACTGATTTTTGATGAAATTATGAACCACTGACTTGCCTTGCCGTAGGGGACATTGTATTGCCCAAGCAATACTCTCAGAATACTTATTATCCTCAACCCTTACAACTTTTAGATGCCACACATTTGCTATTTACAGTAATTCCTAAAGTTTGTCAGACTGAAGGCAATGCCCAGTAGAAATGGTCTAGTCCAGTAATTATTAGGAAATAACATCATTACTCAACAAATGTCCAATAATAGTCCATTTGAACTCCTTCAGAATTTAATGTAGTTGACATATGTAAGTGATATGAATACCCTCAATCTGAACTGGGGAAGTTGAAGCCTGAAGGCAATGAGAAAATGATTGAAATCCATGTACATGTAATAGTGGCCATTTCCATTCTTTTACAATAGAGTTTGGTGGGTCTGTAAATGCTCAGTAATGATGTTAACTTTTGATTTGACCTACCCTCTGTCTCTTTTTCTTCAGGATGTAACATGGAACCACACAGGCTGTTACGGGCCTAATATGGAATACCCACTGTAAGTAATTTTCATATTTGGACCGTAACTAGCTGTGTAACAAATAATAATTTTATTTGGCCAAATGTCAATTCTATGATGAGGTAATATCAAGTCGCCTCATGGCGATTCAGTACATAAAACACATAAAAAGGTAATTGAATATGATTCCTACTTGCAGATGGAGAGATAATCTGAAATGCTCATCTGAAAATTATTCAGAATTTAAAATAAAAGACGCCCTGAGAAAGAGACTTGATCGGAAAAAAGCAGAGCTAACTGAGGAGCAGAAAGAAAACATTAAAAGAGGAAATATAGAAAGACAGAGAAGATTCCGAGAAAGGAGGAAAAACCTCTATTCACAAGGTAAGTAGTATAGGGATAATAGAAAATATACGCAATTGTAGGGTGTAACGCAACGTCAGGCTAATTTTGATATTTGCGATAAAAACAATAACGGCAGTATGGAAGTTTTGAAGGTGTTGACAGATATCATCACTTGTATTACAGCTTGCCATATCGGGCTTGCTGCAATACAGTATAAAATTGTCTCAACTTTCAAAACTTTCATTATTCTATATATACCATCACTTGGTTACATCATGTGTTAGCTCACCTGGCCGAATACAATGTGAGGTATTGCCATCACTTGGCATCCGTCGTCCGTTAACTTTTTAAAAATCTTCTCAAAAACCACTGATGGGTTTTACTTCAAACTTGGCACAACTTATCTTTTGGGTATTGAGCGCAATGATTTTTATTTTAATTCTGATCCGCTGAAAAACATGGCTGCTGTTACTAAAAATAGAACATAGTGTAAAACTGCAGTTTTTAGCCAATAACTCCAAAACCGCTAGATATCAAAAATCTTGTGGGGGTAAAATTTCTCAGCATGACAAGATCATCGTTTGTCTTCTTCGCTTAATTGATCACATCCATCTCGCCGTCACCGGCTTGATGAATATAAATCAATATC